>BHFT01001794.1:0-27980 GCA_004320025.1 Laticauda laticaudata
TTAACATCCTCGCTACGTCCTCTCCCCGTCCATTCCTTTCCGTTGTTGTCCGCTCTGTTTATGCAAATTTGGGGCATTCTTGAGATCGGATAACAACGGATGGAACATTTTCTTGTCCGCTGTGTCCTTTTTACATACTTTTTGCATCCGCCGGCCGATGTGTCAGGGCCTTTACTTTTTTCATCATTGAAGTTCATTTTGTTAGATAGTGTCCCATGTTCAAATCTATCAAGATCCTTCTGTACCTTTAGCCTACCTTCCGGAGTTTTGGCTATTCCTGCTAGCTTGGTGTCGTCTACATTTTGATGAGTTTCCCATCTATCCTCTCATCCAAATCATTGATAAAGATGTTGCATTCGGCCTAAAACAGAGCCTTGGGGTACCTCACTGCACACTTCCCCCCATGTAGATGCAGTTTCATTGAGGCCTACACGTTGAGTGTGGTTAGTCAGCCAGTTTCAAAAAGTGATATATATTTCATTTTTTGATTCAGATGCAAATGGTAAATACAGTTGCATACAGTACTCTCAGCTGCAAACAGCATTTATGCATTAAATAGACACTCATGCCATGGAAAGGACTGGGATTTGTTTCTTACAGCAGAGAAATTCAACCTAATCCATAATAACCAATAGCAGATATATCTTATCCATCTTTTGTCATTCAAATTCAGTTATTTTTAGCTGGCTTTGGAAATCTCAAAAATCTCAAAATCTAAACTAAATCTAAAACTCATCATTCAGATAATTTGTGTTTTATATATTAATATTCATTAATACTTTTGCCTGAGTAACTCCATAGGTATTACCAAATTTACTTAAGTTTAGTTGCTTAATACAGTATTATAATCAAAATCATCTTAAATAACCTTAAGGTGCTTAACTTAAATTCCCAATGGCGTACAGTTTAGGATTCTGGGAGTTCTCGTTCAACAAAATCTGATAATCCTCAACTTTATTATTATTTGCTGTATTTTTATAAAACTTTCACTTCTAATTTAAAATAAAGGTTAATAACAGCATAAAGCCATCTATGTATACAAATAATTTTTGATAAGTATCTTAAACAACAATTAGTGTCAGAAATATTCAGGAAAAGGTTTAGGAAAGGGAGTCTTATTTACAATTTATATGACCATCTTACATTCATAACTCTGAATAGTTGTATTAAAAACATACAAACAGTAAAAAGCAGAAATTCATAACAATGCACAAAAAAAGTATTTGTGGTAAAAACAGAACCATAAATCATAATTATCAGAGACTCAGTCCAACCTCCTGACCCATAATGTGGGTGTCAGGACCAAGGCTTTTAGGCTTTACAAAAGGCCAAGGGGGGCAAGCCAAATTTGCTTTTGAGGAGGAATAATGTCCCAAGAGGCAAAAGAGGAAGAAAGCAATAAAAACAACAATTTTCCTCAAAGTATCCAGGCTTTGGGTATTTTGGGGAATTACCAAGTTTTCATATCAGTAGAATGTCCAAAGCATGAAAATTAACAGTAGCGTTTATTGTACATTGATTGGCCCTCACTAACAATATTGTCTAATTTTGAGCAACCTTGTCAAGAGGAAGATTCAGACAAACTGGATCAATTCAGAAAAGAGCAATTAGAAACTACACTGAAGCAAATGGGAATGTTAAATCTGAGGAAAGGAGAATATGAAAGCATTTTTCAAGGACTTGAAACAAAATCAGATGGGCACGATTTAGACCTGTTCTCTATGATCTCAGAATGCTGAATGAAGGATAATGAATTTAAGATATGAGAAGGCAGAATCCGTATGAATGTTAGAAAAACTTCCGAGAAGTAAGAGCAGTGTGACAATGGAACCAGTTAGGCAGAGAAGAGAGTAGTGGGAGCACTGGATGGGTTTCAGCAGAGGCTAGACAGATATGCTGTAGTAAGGATCTCTGCACAAAGCAGGAAGTGAGGTTCCATAACCTAAGTGTCTCTTCTAAAATATACATTTGGGGATTAGGATTAGTTTGAACATAAAGAATATTGTTTTACTAACAATGAAAGGAATCAAGAAATATGACCCCAGAGAAATTTTTAGCACAAATTTCTTTATTTGATATCCTCCTAAGATTTACTTACCTTCTTTCGAAGTTTCTGAATGCGATTTATTACTTCCCGTGCAACACCTTCATCAACCATAGACTGATCAGGAGTAACATCTAGGAGAACTAAAACCTGGTGATAAAAATAGCAAAACAATGATCAAACCTTAACATTTATATCATTAAAAGAATGGAGTTTTAATAAATTAGAGCTAATTATAAATCATAGTTACTTGTTCATTATTTATTCTTCTCCTTTCAATTTTAGAAAATCCCTGGGTAGATACAGTCCCAAGGGAAAATGGCTAGTTTTGCATTCACCTAATTAGACTCACATTCAGTATCTTATAGTATCTTTGAAATGTTTCTAAAATTTCAAAGACTCCTCTTTTGAGTTAAAATATAGCTATGTACCAGGTTTGGGCTAGTTAAAAGGATCATATGAAAATGATGGTAGTATCTAAAACATTTTTCTACTTCTATTTTGGAGTGGCCAATAGATAATCAAAGGCAAAGCCTTAAAAATGTGCCCCTCTCTCCCTGACCCAAATGCACACTTCTATAAAGAAGCATAAATAAATAAATACTTCTCTAAAGAATTATATTCTATAATGTACTCTTTCAAAATCATTTTCTGATAACTCTGCCAAATGAAATTAGGCAGATTGTTTAAGGCAGAGCATTCATTTGCAGGATTATATTCACTGAATGCCCACCAAAGAAGTCTATTTGCTATCCTTCTGAGGTCAAGCTATATTTTCTTTTTTTCAAGATGCTTTATATTTCACATTTAAAAGTTGGAATGGTGACTTATGTTTTTTGATAAAATAAAAGTGCTTATTTTATTTAAAGTAAAATTTAAAAGAATAACCATTTGTACTTTTAGTGTCAGTATTTTGTCCTTATACCACGAGCACCTGTTTTATCTGATGGAGCAGCACAGATCACATTTGCTACATGGGCAACAATAATATAAGACTAATAAAACTGTAGAGATTGCATGCCTCACAGTTATGGACCAGGACACTTATCTGTACAGACTGCTTCCTAGAGAAAAAAGAACTTCCCACCATCCCCATCATACTGCTTTTTTTTTCTTTATTTTAGTCATTACTCTTTCTCTCCATCTTAGAACTACATAGGATGAACCTCATTTTTATGTTCCTGCAAAAAATATTTCGTTCGGGTATTGGGTATTTTCCCACGTCATCATAGTTGTGTTTTTAAAGTTGCAGCAACGTTTCAGCAGAATCTCATCTGCCATCATCAGGCTTCTGTATTGAGTTCGTCTGAGTTCTTGTGGTGTAATTTCCTGAGTTTTCTGATGTGATCGGGACCCAGGCCCAAGCCCATCCTATAAATGAAGGACAACCACCATCCAGAAAACAGACCACGGCTGCTTCGCCAGCTGTCACACTCTCCGACCCCAAAACCAAACAAGATGACACATGCCAAGAACACAGACCCAGATCCCAAACTCAAAGCCAGACTAAAACCCAGAATGCTACATCACAGCCATCCGCTCAGGATATCACATCAGAAAACTCAGGAAATAAACCACAAGAACTTAAGTTGCAACACAGCAAATGACCCAAATATCATAGCAGAAGACCAAGGATACCACAACAAAAGAACTCGCAAGGCCATCACACAACCATTACCCAGCCATTACTACACAGGAGGCTAATGGAAAAGAGCATCACTACACAAAACAAACGACCCAGGACGATCCACGAGCACAAGCATCCAGGATATCTCCACAACAAAACTCACAAGGCCATTCACACAGCCCCTATATATACCAACATTCAACTCCATCAACTCCATCAACTAATCAAGAGGCAGCAGCGCAGCCAACACAGCCCAGCACACCATGCGCCCCACCAACAGCATTTATAGAGAGATGCAGCTCCGATCACACATTGCTTGCACAGGCACGAAGCCAAAGCACCAGCGCTGAGGATGGCGAATGGGACCACACCAAAACTTCGCCAAGATACTCTTAATCTACATAGGAAAAGACCTAAACACACCTAGATCTTACACATCACACACAACACCACACACAACACACAATTACATACAACATAACATGATATACATAGAAATTTATATCGCTGCCTATCGCCCATGGCGACCTTGAGGCAGCTTACAGAATGTAAAACCATATTTAAAAAAAAACAAGAATCAAATAAATTAATACAGTACAGTAGAACAAAATCTGGGGGAAAAAATTAACCCCCCCACAACTCTCACCTCCCCCCCGCCCTGACGACAGCAGAGCACACAAGCCATCTCTCTCTGGGTTTCCCAGCAGAGCACACAGGCTCCATCCCGCTCTGGGTTCCAGTGCCTTCCAGAAGAGTATTAGAAGGGTTCTAATCTCTGGGGGAATGATGTTCCAGAGAGAGGGAGCCACCACAGAAAAGGTCCTTCTTCTGGGTCTCACCAGGTGTATCTCCCCCAGGTATGGGACCGGCAGCATTTCCTGCCTCCCTGCTCTGATGGGTTGAATAGATGGGACCGGCAAGAGATAACCTGGTCCCAAACCATGAAGGGCTTTAAAGGGGACACCCAATACCCTGAAGCAAATTGGCAACCAATGCAGCTCCCGAAGGAAGTGAAACATGTGCACACTGGGGTCTGCACAAAACCATGTGGGCTGCAGCATTTGTTTCCAAATGTTCTTCAAGGGCAGCCCCATGTAGAGCGCATTGCAATAATCAAGACGGGAAGTGACTAGTGCATGTGTGATTGTGAGTAGGGACTGTTTAATTGCTATTAAAATAACACTATCATCATTCAACTGTGTGTTGTCACCGGGAGGGGGGGCCTTATTTATTTTTCACCTTTCGTCCACTGTGTTTTATTATTTGTAAGCCGCCCAGAGTCTTATATAGCCACCTACTCGACTGTGAGCAAGTAGGCAGCTATATACATTTTATAATTAATAAATAAAATTAAGAACCCATACTATGTGGTTGGAAAGTTGCCTGTTTCCCTATTTTAAGTCTTACATTAACTTTAAAATGCAAAACTTTTTCTTGCTGCTATTTTAAGTCAACAATTCAAAAATTATTTTTACACTGCAATGTAGAGACAATAATTTGCAAGAAGTAGAGATAACAAAATGACTTTAACAAAAACCACTTTTTATAGTCAATACCTGAGAATCAGAATGTGCTTCAAACTGGCCATATCCCCCTACAGTCTGGTCAAAGGTGTACATCACACGGAGATCTTCTTCATGCAATTCATGCCCTTCTACAAGAATTGTACCTAATTCATTTAAACAGGAGAATTCTGTATTGTATGTTAAAACATGACAATTCAATTTCAAAATAATCTTTAATTATTTTCCCTTTCATTTGAAAATAAATATGTGTATCAATATGATTTTGTATTTATCCCTCCAATAAACTGTTTACTTTTTTCATCCAAATACTTTGTTCTATTTAGCATTAGACAGGTGTCATTCAGGGAATAAGTAATCCTTAACATATGATGCTAATGGAGCCCGCCTGTTACAATCTATGTCATGACAGTCGTAAAATGGGTCAATCAAGTGCCTGGCCAATTTGACTTTTTTTGCAGTGGTTGTTAAGCAAGAGACAGTGGTAAAATCATAACAGTCATAAAGAAAACATGGTGGTTGGAAAGTGAACCGCAATCATTAAGCAAACCAGTGGTTCATTATGGGTGCAATTCTGTCCAAAACCACAAATAAGTACCAGGTTTTGGCAAAAGCAATACTGTTGCAATATTGCAAGCTCTGTAAATGAGGCCATGTTGCCAAGCGCTTGAAGTTCAGTTGTATGACCACAGAGGAGGTTGGACTGTTGGAACTTCAGATTCAGGTTCTAGTATCAAGGACTACTTGTACTGGAAAATTAATAACATTAATGTTAAAATCCAGAACATTAGGCTTATGTTTGTTGTAACAGTTGCAGGAATTGGGTATGTCTAGTCTAATGGGGAAAAAAAAACGAGGGCTGACATGATACCAGCATTCCAATATCTAAGGCGCTGCCACAGAGAAGGGGGGGGTGTCAACCAGTTCTCTTCAAAGCATCTGAGGGCAGGACAAGAAGCAATGAGTGGAAACTAACCAAGAAAAGAAGCAACCTAGAATTAAGAAGAAATTTCCTGATAATTAGAACACTTAGAGGAGCAACCTGCTTCCAGGAATAGTGGATGTTCCAACACTGGAGGTTTTTAAGAAGAGATTGGACAACTGTTTATCTGAAATGGCATAGAGTTTCCTGTTTGAGTAGGGGAGTTGGACTAGAAGACCTCCAAAGTCCCTTCCAACTCTGTTATTCTGTCATTCTCTTATTCTGTATTTAAGTTTACATTTATGACGCAGCCCTATCCCATTATGCCTAAATTCTTTTTAACAGTGCCTGCTAAACTCAGCATGCTTTTGCACTCCCACGATTGGACATTTCTATTTTGTGCATGTCTCCTTTCAGAAGTGCATTTGATAAAAGTACAAACAATTTGCAGGCTCTCTCTATTCATTTTTTAAAATTAAGACTCTTAACCACTTCTGTTTTTAGCAGTCAGAGTGTTTTTAAGCTTAAATTTGGACAGATTTGTTTAAAGATCCAGAGATCCAAGAAATAGAACCTATGGGTTTTGGTATCCTGAATGCTACAATGTACATTTGCATAGCCTCTCCAGCCTGATGCCTTAATTAACTATGTCAAGCCCTGAAAGTGTTCATGATATAAAATAAAATTGTAAAAAAAAATCTTATAAAAATACAAAAAATACAAAAGCAAATTCTACTCTGTCAATTTAAATAATCCCCTGACATTTTCTGGATTTCAATGATTAACTATTTCCCTGTTTGCAATTATTTTCCAATACATTTATAATTTATAAATATTTCATATTTGTTTATTTATGAGTTTTGGAGGCTGCCTGACTCTAGAATGACTTTGGATGGGTTACAAACGCAATCCTTGTAACATAAAAGGCAAATGACAAGTGTCCTACTCCAAGAAGAGTAGCCAAGTTGTTACATAGAAAGGAATATTGTAGCTTTTAAATACCCCCAATCTATTAGTAGGTTATAAGATATTCCAGAAGCTAAATGGGTTGGTTTGCAATCCAAACATATCACAGTATTATAACAATGCTGAATGGTTACTAACCTGTCTTCTGAAATTCTTCCAATAGCTCACTTGGCAATTCTTTGATAGCAGCCATTACAGATTTAAAGGCACCTTTAAGTCGCTTCCCAAGCACCATATGATCAGGTTCTGCTCTCAAACGGATTCCATACTTATCTTTATCAGTCGATAAAGTTACTTTGCGGACATTAAGCTCCTTCAAATTTAATAACATACACATACCCCCAAGGAAATAAAAAGAACAAAGAAGAATACATTATTATGATTTTCAAATTACAACAGATGTTTTTGTCACACAACTTTTTTTTGCCAGTTAAGTGAATCATTGCAGTTGTTAAATTATTAACACAGTTGTTCAGTGAATCTAGCTTCCTTATTGATTTTGTTCAGAAGGTCACAACAGGTGATGATCACATGACCCCGGGATACTGCAACCATCATAAATATGAACAAGTTACTAAGCATCCTAACGTAAATCACATGACCATGGGAAAGCTGGGTTAGTGTGAAAAATGGTCATAAAGCACTTTTTTCAATGTCACTGTAACTTCAAATGGTCACTAAACAAACTGTTGTTAAATCAAGGAATATATATACACTGCTCAAAAAAATAAAGGGAACACTTAAACAACACAGTGTAACTCCAAGTCAATCACACTCTGTTGAAATCAGAACTGGGTCCTACTTAGGTAACACAATTGACTGACAATCAATTTCGACATGCTGTTTGTTGCAAATGGAATAGACAACAGGTGGATAAGCTAGCATTTAGCAAGGACATCCCCATATAAGGAGTGCGTTCTGCAGGTTGGTGACCCAACCACTTCTTCAGTTCCTATGCCTTTCTGGCTGATGGTTTGTGGTCCTTTTGAATGCTGGGCGGTTTGGCTTTCGCTCAGTGGTGGGGAGGCATGAGACGGAGTCTACACCCACACAAAGTGACTTCAGGTAGGTGCAGCTCATCCAGTGATGGCACATCAATGCGAGCTGTGGCAAAAAGGGTTGTTGAACTGTGTTTTGTCAGCGTCGGTTGGTCCACAGCATGAGATCACAACCCAGGAAACAGGCCGGTACATCAGGAGACCATTGGAGAAGGCCAATAGGAGGCAATGACCCAGCCATCAGAACTGCTACCTTCCGCCGTTGTGCAAGCGGAGGACAGAGGAGCACTTGTCCAAGCCCTGCAAAAATGACTCCAGTGGGCCCACTAATGTGCATGTGAGATGCTGCAAGTCAGAAACAGAGTTCCAATGAGGGCGTGATATGAGGGGTCACACGGTCCACAGGTGGGGATTGCGCTTACAGTCCAATCACGCGTGGCAGGACGTGTTGGCATTTGCGCAGGGAATCAACCAAAGAGTGGCAAATTCACCATGTGGTCGCCCTGTGCTCTTCAGTAGATGAAAGCAGAGTTCAGCAGCTGAGCACATGAAGTGACAGATGTGACAGGGGTCTGGAGACACCAATGAGACGTTTCTGCTGCCGTGCAGCATCCTCCAGCACTGACCGGTTTTGCCGCAGTGGGTCAGAATGGTGTGGGTGGCCATTACTTTTATGGAGGCCCGCACAGCCCTTAAATGTGCTCGCCAGATGTAGCCTGACTGCCATTAGGTTCCGCACGAGAGAGATCCTTCAGACCCCTTGTGAGACCCAATGCTGGTGCAGTTGGCCCTGGTTCCTCCTAATTGCAAGACAATTGGCTAGAACCTCATGTGGGGCTGGAGTGGTGTCAGCAGTTCCTGCAAGACAAAGGCACTTGATGATATGTGACTGATCCGCCACATCCCAGACCTACTCCAATTGGAACATCTTGCGGATATTATTCTCGCCCCATCCACACGCCACATTGCACCAAGACTATCCAACGAGCTGGGGGATGTGAAAGGAGATGCCCCCCAGTGGTGGAATGGAAAGTAGGATTTTCCCCTTCCAGGAGACCATTCCGCCACATCATCAGGAGCAAGCCCAGGCGTCGTTAGTGGAGGTCATAGAGGCACGTGGAGGAACACACCACTGACTGAGCCTCATTTGATTGTGTTTTAAAGGCATTAAATCAAAGTTAGATCAGCCTGTAGTGTTTTTTTCCACTTTAATTTTGAGTGTAACTCCAAATCAGACCTCCATGGTTGCTAAATTTGATTTCCATTGATAATTTTTTGTGTCGATTTTGTTGTCAGCACATTCAACTATGTAATGACAGTCGTATTAAATAAGAACATTTCATTCATTCAGATCTAGGATGTCTTATTTTATCCTTTAATTTATATCCTTATTATCCTTTATTTTTTTGAGCAATGTATAATAATATATTCATATTCGTAGATTTTCATGGGTACAGATAGCAGGTATTTTCCGTGTAAGATTGAGAGTATCTTGGTGATGTTTCAACAAGTCCCACTTGCCATCTTTAGGCTGGATGCTTTCGGCTTCGTGCTTGTATGAGCAAAGCGTGATCTGAGCTGCCGTCTCTCTATAAATAATGGTGGGGAGGTTGGCTGTGTTGTTGTTTCTTGATTGGTTATCGGAGTTGATGTTTGCAGATTGGCTGGCTTTTTATAAGAACATGTGTGGCTGAGGTATGGCTGTGTGTCTATCAGCCTCCTGTTTGTAACAACCTGGGTAAAAAGCGGTGTGATGACCTTCTGAGTTTTACTGTTGTGACATCCTGGGTCTTGTGCTGTAACTCTTCTGGGTTTTTGCCTGTGTTGTAACATCCTGAGTTTTGTGTGTAATCTCCTGATATTACAACCTTCGTGATGTAATGTCCCGAGTGGATGGCTGTGATGTACATTCCAGTTTTGGTTTGGCTCTGAGTTTGAGGCCCGGCTTTGCGTTCATGCGTGGTGTGAGTTTGCTTGGTTTGGGTTGGGGTGTGCAGTGGTGATGCATGTCTCGTGTTCTGGACGTGGTTGCCTTCGCTCATGGATGCGATGGGTTTGGGTTTGAGTCTGGTGAGGGAGATTGGTGGTGGTGTCATGTGTTGTTTTGGGCCCGGTGTTGGTTTTCGTGGCTGGGACTTGTTTATTGATAAGGGCTAGTTTCCAGATGTCTGGTAGGTGGGAGGTATTGTCCCATTTATTCATGTTATGGGGGTGTTTCTCTATTTCAATGGCTTCCCTGATTATTCTCTTGTTGAAGTGTTTTTATATAGAGAGAGACGGCAGTATTTATAGAGAAACGGCAACTCTGATCACACTTTGCTCGCACAAGCACGAAGCCAAAAGCACCAGTCTGAAGATGGCGAGTGGGACCTCATTGAAACATTGCCAAGATACTCTCAATCTTACACGGGAAAAGGCACGAACACACCAAGACCTGCATACCTGTACTTGTGAAATCATCAGGCTTCTGACTCACAGACGAACACTGTACAGAAGCCTGATGATGGCAGATGAGATTCTATTGAAACGTTGCTACAACTTTAAAAGCAGAACTATAATGACATGGGAAAATACCCGAACAAAGCTGAATACCATACATACATACATATATTACACACACACACACACACAAAGAAAATGTCCTTAAATGAAAAGACATAGAAAGAATATGAAGATATTATCTGAAAAATAAACAACAGCACATGTAGCTAATCTGTCCCTTTAAATTTCTGTAGAACTTCTGAAATCTACATTATATTGGAAAAATTCTGACACAATATTCATGATCCGTATTTATACATTGTAGGGACATGCATGCTTCAAAAAATAATTTGAAGAAGAACATTCTAAGTCAGGTTCAGGTTATACTACATTTCTAGTCAACACTGTTAATTGCTCCTCAATCAAGATTTGACATTCTCCTTTTGTTTTCAAACAAAGTCAGGTTACAGTTGATAGGTCATATTCCTCCTTTTGATCCAGCAAACTTTGCATCACATAAGAGTTGCCATTTTGGACATGATAGATACATTTAGATAATTCTTTAATTATCATGTACCTAGTTAAAACAGGACTTCCAACATCACATGCAACATGGACAAAGCATTTAACAGTCACTGAATAATTACAATAATACCACTGCTATTTTTGCATGTGAACTATCCTTATCACCTTCTGAGCTTTTTGACGTGGCAAATTTGAACAGAGATGAGAGAGTTTTTAATATATTTGTTCATCTTACCTCAAGTATATACTTTTCCAAGGACTTAATGTCTTCCAGTGCTTGAGAATCCTGATGGATGATCACCACTTCTTTCAATGGATACTAAAATCAAATTCAAGAACTTTAGTCCCAAAAAAGAAAATTGAAGTGCATTGCAAAATGCCATGTTGTCTATTTAATGTCTATATAATCCTCTTTCTGGAGCTCATTGGCTTACTTCTGAAAATAGAGAACTTCTTACCTTTACTGGAATGGTTTTCCTATCTCTGATTACACGTCCCAGCTCAATAACAGACTGCATCCGAGAAACAGCACTTTCTATGTTTTTGTCGATCAGGTCTTCCCTAGATTGAAAGAGCAAATAATATTTTATCTCAATGTACACAGTTCCAGAAACCAAGAATACATAGGATTAAAATAGTACAAACAAACCGAAAAAAGGATTTGACAGATTTTGGGATAGGATTGATTTAGTTTTCATTTTTGGTATTTCCTCTTATCAGCGATGCAAGATTGCTTATATTATCAGTACAACTATTAATCTAGCGTCTTTAACAATTATCTATTTCAAAAAAATTAAAAGGCCTCAAAGTTTCTTTCAGATTATCAATGACAAATGCACAGAATTCTGACAATACAGAATGAATGCAAGTTAAACACAAAACTAAGTTGATAATTACACAGTTGCTCACCTAACTTGAGGAAGCATGAGGTAGTGAATGCTATCGGTATTCTTCTCCTGAACACAAGTAGGATGAATAAGAGTCTTCAAATTCTGGTACATTAGTTCGGTAATAAACGGAGTATAAGGTGCCTGAAATGACAATATGGTCATAACTCACATTATGTTGCATATTCTAAATTCTTGATTGATTATAAATTTTACTGAGAAGGTTATTGAATCTCATCTATGTCATTTCTACACTGAATACTAACGGAATTTATACAATGAAAAGACAATTGTGCCAGCAATCAAAATTGTACTTTATTCATCTGTTTTCCTCTAACAGAAATTGTAAGACAGATGGAGCTATATTACATTATCTTTTTTCCATCCAGTGGCTGGACTCCAAGTTTCAGTATAACATAAAGCAATCTAATGAACAACATGAGAACACAAAATGTTATAGCTTATCAGATAGTACCTGGTTCTCTATAACTGCTCTATGAGCAATCATTCTGAGAAATCAGTAAGAACAGGGTGTGCCTTTATTCTATTTTGTATCAGATAAGATATATTAGAGGAGGACTGGTCCTCCAACTTCCAGTTTATGTTGGAGAGCCACAATATCGCCTGCAGAGGCCTGCAATTGCCTAACAAGTTGTCCAGAGCTACTCCACACTTACACACACATAGTTACATTCCCACTAAAAGGGAAGAGAAAATAACAGTAAAACCTTTCCCTCTCAGAAGTCTTTTGCACAAATGCCATTTCTCCTGTGGCCATCAGAAATACAAATGCAATTTGTTCTTCTTCAATGAGTTCTGACATAACCATTATTTTTCCTTCCTTGCCTTTCCTTGTCCTTTCCTTGCTATTCAGTTTCCTTTTAGCATAGCTTATTTGGATTGTAGTATAGAAGTTCTGCATTCAATTGTTACCAGTTACTGTGTTTAAATAAAACTCAATTTTAAGAAGAGGCTACATTAACAACAAACTGGGAGTCGAATGTGATCGAAGAAACTAAAGCTAAAGAATACTGCAAATGCAATTATTAGCTTTAGAATGATCTATATTGAATGTTGGCCTGACTACAAACGGAAATTATTCGCAATGCTCTGGTTAGGAAGAGTGCGATTTTTATAAAAAATTGAAATTCTTAAAAAAATGAATTTGGTCATATAACCATAAACTATACTCCATCAGAATATATATAGCTTTGGCTACAACTTTCTTCTATCTAAGCTAATATTAGAATTAGATTATAATATATTCTCACCATAAGTCTGCACATGGAGTAAAGGACGCTGAATAAGGTTTCTAAGGCCATAATGCAGTCTTCTGTTCCATTCTCACCCTACCCATTTATAGACAAAAGATTAATTAAACATTTTTATCTTTGATTTGTTCACATATTTTAAGCAAAATAGCAATCAGGTTATAATAAAATATTAATTCCATCAAAATTTTAAGCCACTTGGATTTATTATTTCTCTAAATAAAGCAACATATAAGCAACTCAAATAATTAAATGTCATGAATATATACATTGGGAAAAAAAAATTACCTTTAACCTCCTTCGATTCATTCTGACATACCAGTTGGTTAGAATGTCTACAAATTTAACCAGTCGAGGAACTACTGTGTACAGTCTATAGGCTAAAAATTAAAGGGAAAAATGTGTAATCTTTTTTCTTTTTTTCATTTCAGTCTCTTTTTCTCATAAAATGATTTCATTAATACTGCAACAATTTTGTGGCAAAAATAAAATAAAATAGAGGAAGTATTTTTTAAAAATTTAACTTTGCAAATCCAATACCAATCCCAGTTTCAAACTTGCATTAATAATCATTGTTGATATGGTTGTATATCCAAAACTATTTTTTGCTTAAGATCAGTGACTGAAGAATAGGAATTACAATTACACTGAACAGGAATATGGGGATTCCTTTATAGGGCACAATTTCCGTAAACACAGCAGTCTCTGAGAAAATACCACCCAGAAATTTCTGCCAAATCCAAAGCACTTGCATTTTCTTTATTGATGTCTCTGTTGCAATGAAGGGATACTTACAGATAGACACACACACAATCACATACACAAATCACTGTTAAGAGTTTTAATCAGTAAGACTTTTGTGATTAAGCAAAAGGCAGAAATAATTATTCCAGCAGCAAATCACATTTTGGGGTGCATTTCTACTTTCTGATTACTGATATGATAAATATATGTGAAAGGTATTTTATTTTAGCAATGATGGCTATTTCTTTATTGTTTATTTTATCACTATATTTGTTCAGTTTCCAATGAACACACAAGGCAACTAACATTTAAAAATAAATATATTAAACAAAAGATAAAAGAAAAAACTAGACCTATCAAAATGCGGCATTTTGAAAGGAAGGAGGGAAGTGGCAGCAATGAAAATGATGCATTTTTGCACCATCATTTCCTTTCTCCACCCTCCGGACTAGATGCATGCAGAGGAAAACAACATCTAAGCTGCTAAATCGAACTGGGTTGTGACCATTATGGCAGCAAGAGTTTTTTAAAAGCAACAGATACATAAAGTATGTCAGTAATTGGCAGAGCAACTCTCTATAACGGTGATAATTTCCTCTACCACCACCACCCCCCAAAAAAAAACCTGCACAAAAAGCTGATCAATTTCATGCAACATTCAACAAACTTGTATAATCTTATGTCTAACCAGGCTGAGCATACATACGTATCACAAGGCTAATTTGATGCTGAAACATTGATACAATGTACGCACCAGCCATCTCAGCCCTGAAGAATTGAATCAGTGATTGTGTGAAGGAAAGGATCCATTTATCCATGCTGTTGTTGCTTTCTTTAATTGTATTCTCGTTGTAAAGGAATTCCTTCCCATCTTTCTATGAACATGGATAAAAAATAAATAAAACAAGGAAAATAGTTTGTTGCATGGAAAATGTTCTTAGAACTTTTGGGGGTTTAGGCAAGGGTTGAGATCTGGAACAGATTTTTGCAACATATACATAAAAACATGGCTCCCAATTATTGCAACTCGTGTAGCGCCAGTAATAAATTTCATTGTTCTTAGGACAAGTTCTTCTATATGCAAACAACTGCAGATATCCTGCATACGTGAGAATAAAAGGTATCCCTTGAATGCCATTCAAAAGCCCTGTTTATCTTAACTATACCATCACGCATACCATGCTAAGAAAATAAAAATTTTCAATATGGTACCATCAGTTGAAATAGTTTGGCAAGGATATCATATTAGTTTCAATTACATTAATAAGTCTAGAGACCTTTAAAACTATTTTATAAGAAATAGATGCTTTCAAGGTTCTCATTTAAAGACCTTTTATCTGGACTTCACTCTCATTATAACATTTATTCATAAATAAATAATTGTATTGGCATAATTGCCAAAGCACATCACTTATACAAATACATTTTCTAGGTAATGAGTACAGGTATAATGAGACTAATATTTTGGTACCAAAATGCAGTCCAGTGATTTAGTAAAAGGAAAAAAATTATTAGGGCAAACTGAGTTACTGTGTTGTGAGCAGTGCCTGGGGAGACTCAGAAATAGCTGATTAATTATAAAACTTTGAAGATCTGCCTGTAAAGGTGACTGCTAAAAAAAGTAAAGCAATTTTGTTTTTTACTTTTTGAAATCTGCTGCCTTTATTGCAAGGTCTCTAAAGTTATTTTGAAACCTGAGATATTATAAGAGGTGTATAATAACAAGCTCCTCAAATGATCAATTTTCCACAAGCAACATTTGAAAGTATATCTGTGATAAAGTTTTTCCTACCAAATAACCATCTGTTAGTTTCTCTGCACAATGACTTTTCTGAAACGCAGTAGTAGCTGAGAGCACAGATTAAATTTTGTGACAGCCACAAAACATTCATTACATTAGGAATCATCAATAAACAGTTGTTGTTGCTCTGCTACTGCTGCTGCTGTTGCTATTAATTTCCAAAGATTGATCCCAGAGTCAGAGGACATATACCTGTGATAATGGTGGGATAGGAGGCAATTTCCCATTTACATATCTTGTTGGCTTCTCATGGCGACAGTAATTTTCCTTTGTGATAGTTTTTTAAAAATAAATTCATCTCATTGGTTACAACAAAAGATATAAAGCTATGTTAATTCAAAGATGGCAAAATTATCAATTGATAAGAATAGAAAGGGGTTTGGATTCAGTATATAAACAAAAATTTTGGCCATCAGAATTTGGATCATGACGTTTCAGAAACTTCTTGTATTTAACCAATCTAGGACACAGATAACTTTAAATTTAAATCCTACAATACTTTATTATATCTGTGCATAAGGTTACAGCAATTATTCCAAAGACATATTCTCAAGCAACCCAATGAACTACTTTTAAATCCAAAGTACTATTTTTGATTTCCTGCTTTCAAGGGTGCTTCTATTATTTAGATCATTGCAATGTATGGTTTCAGAGAAGTCGTTTTTTGGTGACCATTTTATCATTGGTGATAAAAAAAAATATGTAACATAATATTGGATTATAAACTATCTTGCTTAGCAATGGAATATTAGATCCAATTGTGATTGTAAGTCAAGGACGACCTTTAAATGGTTTAAAAACCAAATCTTATTAGGAATAATAAAAGAGGTGGGCATGCTTAAGAAAAGACTAAAAGAAGATTAGGTGGTTGTCTATAAAAATCTAAAAAAGGGATCCCATGCAAGGGAAAGAGGGACTTAAATATCTGTTAAACTGACAGCAAGGCAAGAATCATCACATAAAAATAAAAATCAGTATTATAGAATATTAGATGATCTTGTAACTCCCACTTCTAAAGCTCTCAGCTGGAGATTGGTTGGCTATATGACAGGCTGAATGTTGTGAATTCCTGCACAGAGAGATAAAGCCAGGTATGGTAGCACCTATTCCAACTAACATATTTTCGTTATGTCCAGCTAACAAATAAGCTTTCATGAGCTGCATCTCACGTCATCAGGTGCATAGATACACTCTTAACTTGTCTTTCCTCCTACTATTCCATGAAGAAAGTAATGGATTAGGTAATTTTTCAGGATCCTCAAACTCATAATTTAGCGATTCTATAATTCTTTACTGGTTTTTCATCTTCGAACTAGCCTTCACTCTTATTTATGTTCCTGGCCCAGAATTTTTCTTAGACATAAAAGTGACATTGGGGACTGGTGCTTTGCTCTCTTAACTTCTCATTACCTTTTTTTATTAGATATATTTGAAAATTTGCACAAGTAGTCTGCTATGTCCTGACTGAGATGCCCACAGCTACCACTATGAGGAACTCAGAGTTATATTGGATGTTTAAAACAGAACAGAATATTAAAAGCAATAGTCCCAGATCCAAGTATATAACATTAGTTTTATACCTGTGTGGATCTATATGTAGATCTCCATACATTATGTCTGATATTTTAATCATTGTGACAATAATTCCAACAAGAGCAACTACATTTCCATTTAATTTTAAAACTGCACTGATGCATATGGAGTGTAGTTTGATAAAAAAATAAGTCAAGAAAACTACCCAAAGTCTGTGGGAGCCAAGGAGCATATCAATTGAATAACAATAATATAAATAGAAACCATTAAAAAAAGAAAGCAGATCATATTTAAAATTGCTGTTTAATAATGGCAGAAACAGTCCCCAATGTGCATTTATTGACAATATTTGAAAGTTTTATACCTTAAGTTGCAGAATGACAACGTTCTGAATCAGAAAGCGATAGGCATTATACCAGGGGAGGAAGACGTCTTTCAGCACATCTCTTACACCTTCCTCCTTGAATCTTAGGTTTTCTGCTCTTACCACTGGAGAATTAATAAGGTACAACCTATAGCGGCAAATAGAAATATAGAGAAAACTTTTTCTGTTTTCGAATGTTCAGCAGCCACTTTAAACATGTGTACTTTTAACATTCTGACAATTCTTTAACTCATACCCAGGAAAGATGGGTTGGTGTTGCTTAGCAACTTTGTTAACATGCAATGTTCCCTATTAAAACAGCAGTCTTTATCAATGGTGTTGATCTAATTGCAAGCCTTCCCCACACAAAACTTAGCTACATAAAAATTTATTAGCATTTATAGAAATGTATTAGCATTTATAGAACAGCCTAGTAGACTTTGGATATTTTATTAATTGCAGCATATCTGCTGAATGCAACTTTACAAACACATTTGAAAAGACTTTGTTCTCAGCTCAATTTCATTCATTTCATTCTTTTCAAGTATTTTTTTTTCATGTTTTCAGGCAATAGCTTTTCCCAACTTGATTTTTTCCAAGCACGCTCCCAGAATTTCCAGCTAACATAATTATGCAAGATTACTATGAAGACAAATTTTAGCTAAGATTCTAACAAAACAAACCTGAAATGTTCTTAAGAGCTGATTAACATACCACTGATTCAGAAGATGTACAATAAACTTACTAGCTGTGTTCACATGATACAGCTGACAGTTACCCTGTGTCCAGTTACTTGATTCATTGTGGTGCACCAACAACTTGTAATGTATAATCCTCAGGTTAACTATATGTATTTTGTTTCAATTTTCTACTGCTGTAAACTTATATTTTTAAAACATAAAGAAGTTCCCATTATCACCAGTCAAAATGGCTGATAGCCATGCTATCTCAATACATCTTGAGGGCATCAAAGACTCACAGAAATTAATGAGAATAGGAAGAGAACACCAACATGTTCATACCTCAGCGCATCAGCTCCATAAGAGTTGACAATCTTTGTTGGATCTGGGTAATTCTTCTTTCGTTTGCTCATCTTTTGCCCATCACTAGGAGGGATTAAACATAGGAAATATAACAAAACACACCTTTTTGGCAGTTTTCATATTAATTCAACTCCCCATGAGAAATCTGTTCAACATTTAGCAAAAGACAAGCAGCATCTATATTTTAAAATGCTGATAACGTGCTGCAAAATACAGATGGAAAAAAAAAATAACCATTACTTCGGCAATCTGCATTTAAGAGTTCTTAGCTTATGGTTATGACTCATTATCCATTTTTTTTTCAGTTTATTTTACCCCTCTGAAATTAATAGTTGAACTTGAATCCTTTCTGAAGGAACTGTTACTTCATTTTAAGGAGCTCAATGAATACATACTTTATGATTCCCATCCTCTTGAACTTCTGCAAGAGACTGAAGATCTGGATCTCCCAATTTGGCTTGGTGCCCCAAGGGGGGAGTACCACACTGGAGATGGTTGATCAATTAATAGCAGTTCCCCACCTTACCTCCCTCCTGGTACATTCTGCTCTTTTTGCACATATTCATAATACTATTATTTTTTAGTTTTAGTTATAATTTGTTTTTTCATTACAAATTTATTGGACTTTATACATTTGTGTATGTATTTATTATTTTAGTTTGATGTTGTAAGTTGCTCAGAATTGCCTTGAGATGGGCAGAAACAAATTTAATAAATAATGACACCAAGGATTACCCATCAAAAAATTTTCAATATAGGCAGCAGAAATTTAATAAGGAATAAAATATTATTATACTTGCCTGGCAAGAACTAGGCCATTTACAATTACATTTTTGAAAGGAGGCTTTCCAAAGAGAGCAGATGATAACACCAGCAAAGTGTAAAACCTGGGGGGGAAATGATACTTAGCTGAATCTAGGCCAGTTGTTGTTAAAATAATATACTTACATTTTAGTAAACTTATAATTTTTAATTAAACCAAGACAATTTTTCATAGTACATTCAAACCATGGAGATATTAAGAACTCTTCATTTCCCAAAATTCTTTTCTGCTTACAGAAACATCTGGAAAATATGAACTTGAATTACTATCTTCCAAATACTGGCTTCCAATATACGTGTCTGAAACATTTGTAGTTATGTGCTCACTATAAATAATATTTACATATTAAAACCATTGTATTTTACCCATCTTGTGTGATATAGGAAGCTTGTCTGCCCTCTGGATTGATATTCACTCAGAGATCCAGATGGATTCATCCTGATGGCACTGATACCATGCAGGAAGCTAGTAAAACCTAAACTACCATATTCTCCTACCTCTGGGGACAAAATGAAGTTAAGCCTGTTTAATTTCTTTGGTTATGTGTGGTTTGGGGGCCATTCACAATTCTTCCTTTTTTATTTTATACTTTTAATTTTAAACTTCCCAGAATTATTAGGACTCAAACAGCAATTGTAAATAAATAATCCTTACCCGTCATAATACCATGATTGATGTAGGCTGTCCTACTCTGGCTCAGAAAGAAGATGTTTTTTTAAAAAAACAAATTAGTGGGAAATGCAAATCATCTGAATAATGGTGCCCATGTAACCAGCCAACTTGCGACGGGTAAAATTAATTATTGTTGTTTGCCTAGTTAAATTTAACCTTTATAATATCTGGGTATGGTTTCTCTTTTTATTTTCAATACTTGTTTTCTTATCTCTTCCCCTCCTCTCATCTTCAATTTTATTTTCCTCTTTTTTCTATCAGCGTATTTGACCCATCACATGTTTTCCTTTTCTTCTCTTTTCCGGTTTCTGTTGGGAGAAGTTTTTTTAACAGCAGTTTTAAATGAGACAAGGTTGACAAAGCCAATGGGAAACCAATTCATTGTACATATTTTATTTTACAAGCAATTAATATTGATACATAATACAATTAATTTATTTATTATTTTGTCCTATCTTTATGCCTTTTGGATACTGTGGTTTCAGGAAGATATATCCGTACATGTTCAAAATACTATTAGCTACATATTTACAAGTGTGTTACAAAAAAGCACATTCACTAGGGCAAAATGCGAAGGATTGCTTTCAGTTGGAATTTGTTAAGTTAAAAACAATATGTAGGATTTTAATTTGTGGACGTGGTTGATCACACAATCAAATGTTCAAACTGGATTTTACATTTTTATTCATTTTTACTTAGTCCTTCATAAGGATCTGGGAAAGATGTTGTGTGATTGGTGTTAAATATATTGTTGCAAGAGGTTCAGCTACAAAGATGCTTTTTTGCAATTAACTGGTGAGCCTGGCAGTGCAGATGGTGTTTAAGCCCCATATGTTTTGACATTATTATTTATACTTCCTTTTGAAAGTACTATCTCAGTTTCAGGATTTTCCTTTTGGATAAAAAGTGGTGCTATTTTAAGATAAGAATTCTTAGCACTTGACTATGTTTTTAAGTCTTGCATGGAATAAATAATAAAATTGTTACCATCCTCTGGTTTGATCAATGCCTTCAGCTATGAAATCAGCAGGAAAAGCATCTTCAAATTCTCTCTTATTCTCAAACGGATAATGGACTTGGGCATAAGGCATACTTCCACTTTCAAACCAGCAGTCAAACACTTCTGAAACACGATGTAAGACACCTTTGCCACAGCATGAAGGGATAGTTATGTGATCAACACTAAAGAAAAAAAAATCCAGTAACTGATACTGAATATTTATTTCAGAAGTAGTAATGTAGCCCACATTAAAGCTTTCTCATAATATTTTCCCGAGTGTACAGACACCATCAGTTTTGGTGACTTTATCATTTCAATTAACACAGATATTGTATTATTCATACTGCTGATGTTTGTTTTTGCAGAAAACTGCTGTGAATCAATTTATTAAAATCTGTGTTATTTAATTTTAATAAATAAATAATAGAATGCCAATCCCTAAAGTCAGCCCTAATGCAAGATGGCACTTTTAAAAAGCTGAGTAGTAGAGTTTGTGGGACTCCTTAAGAGGAAAAAGCATCAACTTCCTCAGTCAATCAAGGCCAGGCTTGATTGAGGAGAACTCTTTTAAGGGCTGCTCCTTGTTTAGTTTACTTTATTGTCATTGCACCTTTACAATGAAATCAAACACCATCTTCAGTGCACATCATGACCATGACCANGCCTATTTGTTGTTGTTTTTATTATTCTGTACCATCTGCCAGATGGTAATAGTTCAAAAAAAGGGTTCCCAGGATGAGATGGATCTTTGAGAATGTTCTGAACTTTCTTAAGGCAGCGGGAGCTATAAAGCTCTTCCAAGGAGGGGAGAGGGCAACCAATGATCTTCTAGGCAATGATATTAACCCTCTGGAGTGCTTTCCTATCTGCCACTGTGCAATTGGCAAACCATATAGAGGTGCAGTAAGTTAAAATACTCTCTACGGTGCAGCTGTAGGTAACCAGGAGTTTTTCATTCAGTTGTTGTTTTCTGAGAAGCCTCAGATAGTATAATCTCTGCTGGTCCCTTTTGACCAGTGCTGCAGTGTGAGCACCCCAGGTCAGGTCCTCTTTTATGGTAAACTTAAAATTTAAGAAACTTAAAATTGGCCACTTGCTCTACTCGGCCTCCATTGATAAGCAGGGACTGGATGTCTGATCTGTTCCTTCTACTATAAGCTCCTTGGTCTTATTGGTGTTGAGGACCAAGTTATTGTCTCCACACCACGAAAGCAATCAGTTCATCTCATCTCGATAGGCAGACTCATCCCCCCCCCGAGATGAATCCTACCCCTTTGTCAGAAACAATTCTCTAATTTCCTGATCCATATTGTGCTAGCTTCAAGTTCTTAGTTCTTTTTGACTTTCTGAGCTGTGGGTTTATCCCCAGCTTTCAACCCTTAGATTACATGCCATTTCAATTTCTGAAATTTCAGGTTTGCAAGCTTTATCTCCCACTGTAAATTCACCTGCTCCAGTCTGCAAGGAAAAATTCTCTTAATTTGACTTTTGCTGTATGGATGCCTTAGACTCCTTTACAATCTTCAGCCCGATTGCCATCTCTATTTCACATTGAATTGATCCACTAATAAAGCACTTAAAACCAACACACCAATTAATTCCTGCTTGTGAGCCTTGAACAGTTGAAAGATACCATGCTAGCTCATTCATATTAGAAATAAACAATGTTTCTCAATGAATCATCTCTTTTTATATTACATATAAGAGCTTCTCCCCTATGCATTCTTATTCAGTACAACTCAGCCCAGAATCAATCTGCATCTTCCAATAAAAATTATCATAGTGGTCCACCATCGGGATATTATTATACAAGTTGGAATGTTTTGGGAGGTTTTTTGCCAGAAAAATAGCCAAAGACTAAAATATTCATTTTTAAGGTGCAATTCTAAGCAATTCTACTTATCTGAATTTATTTGAAGGTAGCATCTGACTCAATGAAAGTGTCGTAGACTGGCAATGAATTAATCATAGAAGGCAAGAGTTTGGAAGGCCTTTGACAGATGATCTAGTCTCACCCATTGCCCAGTGAAGGAATCCATTACTGAAGCAGCTTATCACTATATGCCAGCCAATATTGACTCAGCCAAACTGTAGTTCTAAAATAGGAGCAGCCAATCATTTTTCGAAGAAGGACCATATTGTCCCCTCTGAATTGTTGGTAACAAGAATCACATAAGAGGTAAATACGATCACAGCATACAGTTGCCATTGGAATCTATAAACTTACTTTTCCCTATCCCTTATTATCAAATGATCATGGGAGTATGGAAAAAAGCTGCTTCTTTCTCCCATAATGTCGATTTATGGAAAGGGAGACCAAAGCTTTCACTGATACAGATAAAGACTTTTCTTCTATAGTGACAGTAGCAATTCCAACATTGGAAAGACTCTAATTAGCAAGGAGAAAGCAGTGCAATCATAACTGGAGGAAGGGGGAAAGGTTTTAATCTTGCCTTTCTCCCTATGAATTCTTATTTGTACTGAACAAGTGCACGAGGAAGATTTGTTTCAAAAACTTCAAACACTTTCTCCACCAGTACAGTCAAACTGATAAAAAAGGATATACCAAGGGTGATTTATACATGATGGTTCCGTGATGAAGGTTGGGTTTTTTTTTAAATAATGATTCAAAATGGACAAGTGATAATCTTGATGAATCTTTACTTGCCTCTACAATAATCACTAACCTTTCTCTGTGGAGATCAGTGATTTTCACTCCTGACATTTCTTCTAGTTCTGCTACAGACCCAATACAAACCACCTGTCAACATTCAATAAATTTCATATTTATTGATTTTTTTAAAAAAAAATAAACGTTTCTCTAAATTTAAAGTCAAAGCAGCGATTGCAAAATAGGACCTGATAGGTTTCAAACGTGTGTTTAATTTTAAATGCGAAAAAATCATTTTTCAAAATCAAATACTGTAACCTTTTAACAAGGACTACTGTATATAGTCTGTAGTGACAAAGGCTGACTAAGATATTACACACAGAAATGTCCTATGGATCCTGTACCTGTTGCAAATGAGCCTATTCTCAGGCAAGACTCAGAAATTAAGTGCCCCAAAAGCTAGCTATGGTAGGGTTGCTATCTTTATAAAACAATTTAGGCAAATACAAAATAGCAAGAACCTCATATCTGAACATGAGCAAGAAATACAAAGCATATTTATATAAAACATAATATATAAAATATAAGCTATTGAGTTATTTAGTTCATAAGAATGCAAAGTTCATTCTTGTATTGCCTTTTCTTACCTACCTCTTCAAAATCATCACTGACCCACAATGGAATAGGTGTTCCCCAGTAACGATTTCGTGAAATAGCCCAATCCCGTGCATCTCTCAACCAGTTGCCAAACCGCTTCTCTCTCACGAAGTCCGGAACCCTAATCATTTTCAGAAAGATTCTTAATTATGCACTGTTGCATGTACATTCTCTATGGCTGACATTTTCTGCTCATTTAACCATAGTTAACTATCAGGAGAAATCTTCTCCACTACTCCTAATAAAATTTCATCCGACAGCCTCAATCATTACGATTTACATTTCTACCAACTAGAAATGTAAATCAAAAATGATTTACATTTCTATCAAGATTCTTGGCACTGGCCTGTAAGGAGCATTATCCCTTTCTCAGTGCTCTATTTGTTCTTCTTTTACATTTTATTTTTTCATTTGGGCCACTCTGTAATAAGCACTGTGTCTCTTCAGTGGCCCTATGCAAGATTCTTAAAGCATGCTTGAATGTTTATTTTTATCTCCTGAAAGCCCCCATTGTTCAATGGTTAATCAAAGAATATGAGAAAGTAATATTTAGTTTCCTTGGACAAGAATCAGTCAAAACAGAAATTCATTCCACATTTCACTTTATAAAATAAGGGTTCATAATAAAAAAAAATGAGATTTCTGACAATATTTATTTTCATGCCCTATGAGAATGTAATTGTCTTCAAAGATTTTAGAATATGAACTTATTAAATTACATTCTTAATGCTGACCTTAGGAGTATCTTTAAAATCACAAATGGAATAATGAATTAAAATAAAAGAGTAATTGAGCACACTGTTAATGTGAAAAATGAACTTTGCAACCTTGCTATTTCATACAATAGCTTTCTGCTTCAAGATATGGATGGGTGGCATCTTCCTTTTGAATACAGAAAAATATATTCCAATTTAATTTTCTAAGTAGAAATTCTGAAAGGAAATAATATAAGCCAAATTATACATTATTTCATAACATGCTTTGAACATCTGTATTTTTTAAATCAAGCACCAAATACTACAAAAAATATTAAGCAAAATATATAACAATTGCATTCCCTGCTCAAAGAGAAAACTCCTGAACAGCTGCAATATAAAGTATAAAATATAGAGAAATTCCCCATAAGTCACTGTAAAGAATAGATTGCTGTTCTCTGATTGATAAATTGATTATGTGTCATCAAGCTATTTCCAACTCCTAGCAACTACATAGGCTGTTCTCTAGAAATAATCAAAAGGGAAAGGATGTTATATGTAACTCTTAATATACAAAGACATGCCTGGGCAACATCTCTGCCCCCATCTAATATAATAAAGATACAAAGTCCCACCAGCATTAAAAAAAAAAAATTCAAATTCACACCATGACATAATTACTACAGCCTTTCCCAGCTAATTATTTTCCAGACTCATTTTGAGCCAGCTGAAGTTTCTAGAGGAGGAGTGTCAACTTCAATTTCATTGACAGCCACATCAGGGTTGTGTTTGACCTTCGAGATGGGGGTGGGGGCAGGATGGGCATGGTGAGCTCAACATCACTCATATCAGGAGAGCCTATGGTGTCCTGAATGCTCTGCCAGTGAAAATGGGCTCCTAAGTTCCGTTTTCGCCTGTGATTGCAACTCTCTTCCAGTGGAAACAGAGCTCGGGAGCTCATTTTCCCTGGCAGAGGCACCGCGAGCCAGTCCTCCTTTGTTTTCAGGGTGACCCTGTGGGCCACGTCCAAGCACCCCGCTGGCTGGCTCCAGCTCCTGGGCCTTGAGTCTGACCCCCTGTTCTAGAGCATTTTCAAAGTGCAACTTGTCTCACCTATCCCAAGGGTTTCTCTTAGAACATGGATCTATCTTAAGAGAGCTTTTTAAAAAATCAACTGTGCTTTAAGACATAGGGCTGTATCTTTCAATAGAGTTTATCACTTGGCTGTCATCTAGTCTAATACCAATTTCAAATTACTGATTCATATATCCACTGCCGTAGCTAGGCTTAATGAGGAAAAGAAGTACAGCTGGGTATCATTTAGGAATCCTACAGCCTGCATGTCAAATGTGGTGTGTTTATCTGTAAACCTTGGTTTATACAATTATTAGAGTAACTTCTATTAGTCTCAGATGTTATAAAATCACATGGATAATTTGGTTCTTTACATCTCCTTCATCCATTATGTACTGAAATGAAGCAAGCTATTTTGCAGGGCAGTGTAGTGTGATGGCATGGTGTGAACCTGACCATCGTATCGTAGCAATTAATAGTAGTAGCATGGTTTTATTTGGGCACAGCACGTTACATGAATGTGGCCACTGTATTTTGTTAAACAGGTTTAACAAGTTTCATGAACTCAGCTGCCTACTAACTCACTGAATATTATTTCATCTCTCTCTTGCCATACTCAGAATATTACCTTGACTGTAAGAGCTAGATCAATGTCAGAAGCAACTAGCATCAGACCAAACTCTTCTGATACAAAGTGTTTCCTAGCCTAATAATGAAATATCTGCAGGAAAAGAACTAAGCCCAGAACCCACTAGTTCAACCCTGAGTAACCTCTAAAATATAAGACATATAGGCAAAAAATGTTTCAGAAGGCATACAAATGAGAGAAATAAACAGACAGGCAAAGCCTTATAAAAATGAGCAAGAGAATCCTTGCATAAAGCCTGGCATTGACAGACGTTCAACTTCTTATATCTCTTCTCCCTTTTTCCAAATACCATTTGGGTCTTAACATGAAATCCCAGAAGAATCGCAACTCACAAGAACTCTGGGAAATCTCAGTCTTGCCCAGTTTTAAATCTGAATTGGAAGCTCACACTAGTAATGTTTCATAATATAGCAATAGTTCCTTTTCTGGCATTCAATGCAAGAATGCCACCCAGTGAAGTGGAGGTCACTGCCTCTATTCCTATCTACCTTTTAAAACCTGGTAATTTTTCCTCTTTCTTTCCTTTAGTAAACCTGAAATGGGAGTCTGAAAGGCAGCTCAAGAAAAAATGTGGATGGATGATGGATGGATGGAGAATGTGTGTGTGTGTGTGAGAGAGAGAGGGGGGGGAGGGAAGGAGAGAAAGAGAGAAAGAGAGAGAGAGAGCGCAAACCATTTGGATTTCTGCCACCTTCATTAGATCATTTTCCCCACTTTTATATTTATCTGTATCTTGGCCAAAGTTTTATATGTTCTTCTTATCTTTAGAATATTACCTTTTATTTCTTTTTGTTGCTTTTTAATTAATAACAAGAACGAGAAAAAAGGAGCAAAACCCAAAGATTACAGAGATGTAGATACATATATTGTCAAAGAGTAGAAATGAAAAAACAACAAAAAAGTGCTTTAACAAAAAAATTAAAAGAAATATGCCAAAATAAATATGTCATTATAACAATAAACACTTAGAAATAAATAAATAAATAAATACATACACACACACACACACACATATATATATATATGTGCTGTTCAGCTTCCTTCGGGTATTATCCCACGTCATTGTAGTG
>BHFT01001795.1:0-24389 GCA_004320025.1 Laticauda laticaudata
CATCGCGTTAACCAATGGATGGCAAGTGTTTCTTTCCGTTTTACATCCTCTTTCCATCCGTTGGTGCTGTGTGACATGGGCTTTAGGCAGATTCAAGGAGAAAGTGAGGATAGAGAGGGCCTGGTGTGCTATGAGCCATAGAGTTGCAAAGAGTCAACCTGACTTGATGACCAAACAACAAAAATTTCATGCAATGTACTAAAACAATGACTAAGTCCTCAAACTATGCAAATCACGAACAGCACAAATGCATTTTAACATAATCTAGACTCAGTCATTGTCAGTAAGATTTAATTGCCTTGAAGTTAATTCAGGGAGATGCAAATGATATTTCGCTTCTTTTCATTTGACTTTATGGAATGCATAGAAACAATTGAGACCATTTGCTCCTGCAAGGTGTAAATAAAGTGGCAAACATTTTCCCCAGATAAAAAAGCTCATTGCAGAACATTCAGCTCAGTTGTAAACACGGCTCAGAAAGAATATTACACTGATTGATCAATATTCCTTCCCAGCAGGAAAGATGAATGAAAAAATATTCCTTGCTTCTATGTAGCCATTATGATTTTGTTCTTGGAAACCCTATCTGACAAGGAAGAAATTAAAATAAGGACACGTTTCTCTTCATTCTATAAATGCAGGTAATTTTATAACCATGATGAAACTTTTTATTGTTTGATCCTAATCCAGCATGGTTGGGTTACAGATTCCTTTGGATCTGGAAGCAATGACCACACCAATGCTAGTTCTTAATGCTTTATTCCAAGACAGTATAAAACATAGTGTAATCACATACTGTAATGTCTGCTCTTCAAAGTAGATCAGAATAGAAATCCAACATGATATAGGTCAGTAGTACTTTTATTTTATTTAGTATTATTATATTTTATTTATGACTATTATATTTTATTTAGTACTATTCTGTATAGTTAGAACTATATAATGTAGTTTAGTTAACTATGGTAACAGATTTTTGAAGGTCTGCATTGTTTCTCCCATCTCTCGTGCTCTCTCTTTATCATGCGCACTAGATAGGATCTTGTCTGAGACATTTATTCATTTCTTTACCTTACTCAGTCCTCATTAATCTCACCATGGACTTGGAGTCAGCTCTTCTTCCTGTCCTCAAGGCCATTCCTTCTGCCTTCTGTGCATAACATGAGACAGCATTCAAAGAATATTAATATAAGACTGCAATAAATAATATTCAAGAATATTATTTATTCTTATTATAGAAACAAAGATCTTATATCCCTTCTACCAGTCAGGGACTACAGAAAATGGCAGCATCTGACTCCTTCAAAGCCAGCAAATAAACAGCTTCATCTCAGTTAGGTCTGCATCAAAGTTCCATCCCATGAAGGTTTCTGGTTAACTTATCTTGGCTCTGAACCGTAACTAAGTAGACCCCCTTTTTTGTGTAGTTTCATCTCACTGGCTTTTAAAAAATATTTTGAACACTTTGCTTTCCTGTCAAGAATGAGACTATTAAGCCAAGGAGTCTTTGTTTATAACATGTCATGATGAGACAATTTCAGACTTAAAGACTATCTGAAACTGAGACTATGCTGTACACAGGCTGCTACATAGCAGGCCTAAGATTCAATTCAAAGTCACAATATACTACCAAAATCATATCAAGCAATCATGCATGACTGCACAGAAAAATAATTGAGCCTTCCCATCAATTTTAATATGAAGCAAGAGATTCTGAAGATTAATAAAAAGGGGTTTCCACTGAAATAAATTAACCAACACCAAATAGAGTCTATAGCAGTTCTCATATGAAAAAAAAAAAATAGCAGAATTTTCAGAGAGAGTCCAATCAAACATTAGCTCCTTTGGAACATCTCCAAATGAGACCAATTACAAATTCACCTCAATGAATGAGAAACTGGTTTTCCAAAATTCTGATGATACGGTCCTATTACAGGTTACAATTTTCTGTTCCAAATGCAAGAGCTCAATCTGTTCCAATTTAATTGTCTGTGATTTTCCAAATATACTGCAAAGAAGTTCACGGTGCATCTGAAGGAGTTTACTTTGCCTTACTCATTTTAAACCAATTTAATGTACTATTTATTTTTTAATGTTTTTATTGCTTTTTAATGATTGCATACCACCTAGAGTCATGTCTAGGTGAGATGGATGGCATATATGTTGAATAAATAAAGACACCAGCTATAGTTGCTGGTGAAACATTAGTATACTGATAATTGGGCTGTAACCTATTAGCCTGTAAGCTCGTCATCATTGGATTGATACCAGCAGTAAAAGCAGCATTGCTAATTACAGAGTATCTGTTTCTCAAAGTTAATTGGTTAATTGGATTGAAGATGAGAAAGATAATCCTATTCTACATAGGTGTCTCATTAAGTAGAAGGCAGAACAAAGTGTAAACTAAGTGTGACCATTTAGTGCCTATAAAAATGCTTGCTTGTTTCTGTACCTTCCTAGTATACTTGATTCTTGATTTCCTAGTATGATTTGATTGCTTATTGTACACTATGACTATTATTAAATGTTGTACCTTATAATTCTTGACTCTTGATGAATGTATCTTTTCATTTATGTATACTGAGAGCATTTGCACCAAGACAAATTCCTTGTGTGCCCAATCACACTTGGCCAATAAAGAATTCTACCTACCCTTCTACTTCAATACCAAACCATTACAAGAAAACATAAAATCATATAGAGTTCTATGTGCCATATACCTAAGGAAAGAGTTACACACTATTAAATTCCTCCTGATCAATCATGTGTTAAAATACCAGCACTACAAATTTTCCTGCAGGGAAAAGTGGCTTGAATGAGATGGAAGTCCATTATGATCAAGTGGAGCAAATATTCTTTTGAAGTAGGCCTATGTAGCAGATGGTTTTTGGCTTCATTGACTTCAGAAAGGTCCCTGCAGGCAGCTGTTGTAAATCTTGCCTTTTAATTACATGTCAGCCAAATAAGCCAATGGTATTTACTCATAATACTGGCTTAAATGATTTTCCTTATATCATTTATTTTTAACCAACCCCTTTAACTGTAAAGATTTGGTCTAGAAAACAAAGGCTGCAACCATACAAAGCCACTTTCTCCTGTTATTGAGATTTACACAGCAGTAGCTACAATTGAATTCATTGGATTGTATCCAACTTGTCCACATCTATCAATCTCTATGTGATGGTGGAGAAAATCTGAAGAATGGAGCTCTCAGGAACTGTGGCAGCTTCCCACCTGATTTAGAAACTTACCCTCATCAAGGTATGGTTGTAAATTGTGTAGAAAATCTACACAGTATCCTAGGCTTTCCATCACAGATCTTCAGTCCCAATGCATGAGGTGTACTAGTGCTAAGTAGTGGCTCAATGGAGAGTAGGACAATAATATTACTTCCATTGGCTCCATCATATAGTTCTAATCCAGTAAATACTTTATGTAGGAAGGGAAGAATATATCAAAAGGCTATTGGGACAATTTTCATAATAGGTCCTCACACTTTCTGCATCTTAACCATATTGACTGAGAAATTTGGGCTATGTGATCCCTAAACACTTGCAGCAGGCCAGCTCATGGAAGGCTGTTTTCTTTATTCCATGGAAACTAGAATGTTTTGAACTTCACATAAGATTTTAATTAAAACTGGAATCAAAATGAAAGAAATTCAGTTCATGCATACTGTATTAAACACTGTGAACAGATTGCACAAACGACATTCAAGGAAAACTTCAGAAATTATTAGACTGACAAGTGAGACAAAGCAAGCCAAAATACAAAAAGAGGGAAGAAGAGCATACCAATATTATATATTTTAAACAATTTGGGCAGGCTTACATTAAAGTTTATCAGAATTCAGATATGATTACAAATATCAGCAATTGATAGAATGATAAATTTAGGGCTTCCACCTGGATTGCACAAATTTAAAGGACCACCAGAAGGTAGGAAAGAGTTTGAGGTTTTGTATCTCTTTCTGGCCATTTAGTGGGCACCTAAAGATTTGCAGCACATATGTTGTCCATAAATGCATTCATTTGCAAGACTGTATGTAGGAGACAATTTGACAAACGAGATCTCTAAAAAGCTGGTTTACAAATGAGATACCCACCACTAAATGGTTTATCAATTGAAGGTTGCAACAATCCTTGGTATATAAGCAAAACAAAAACAAAAAACACCTCAGGGGAGTTTACTTCTGAGTAGCATTGAGTAGTATTGCAATGGAAGTGCACTTTTAAAGAGATTACTGAGATTGCTGAAACATTTCTTGCTGAAAATTTGTGGACATGATACTTATTAACTATAAATCTCTAGTGATATCTCAACTTTCATCAATATGGCTTTATGATAGACAGCAGTATAATCCCAAACTGTTTATAGGTGTTTTTGAGGAACCTTGGGGAAAAATTTTTTTGTTTTGATTTAGGTAGGACCAGTGCTATAATCATCTGGTCTTCTAGCATAGCAGACACATACTTATTTTCGTACCTACCTCAAAAGGAGCCCCACTGAATTTGATAGACAGCTCGACTAAGAAGGCTGCTTTTAATAAGTCATTAATATCATAGAATCATAGACCCATAGGGCTAGAAGGGACCTTGGATTCTTCCAATTCAACCTCCAGCCCAAAGCAGAAGTTCTTATACTATCCTTGACAAATTGTTCTCCATTATCTTCTTGAAAATCTCCAGCAATAGAGAAATCACAACTCTGGAGGCAAACTTTTCCATTGATCAGTTCTTCTCACTGTCTCATTTTGGGCCATTGCTGCAAATACAGGTTGGCAGTACTATATTGTTGGGCAAAGTTTTGCAGCATTCCTTTTCAGTTCATACTTAAAAGTTAACTTTGTTTGGCCTTTAATCCTGGTGCAACATGGCATACTTTCTGTTATTAAGAAAAAAGCTTTAAAAGGATTCTAGCCTTTTCCTCTGAAGCCATAAATGCAAAGGCTGGCAAGAAAAAAAAAGGCCAGTCTTAGAAATACTTTGTAGAGTCCATCTAAGGGCTGGACATGGTATGATTACCTTGTAAATTATCAGCAGGCAGACTGTTCCTTGGCAGTGTTTGAAGAAATAGCTTGATTCCTTTTCTTCTACATATATCTGCATGACATGCCAACCTATGATTATGTGTTACAAGGCAATCACATGGGCTGATTTCATACAACATGCTAGGCTAAATGAGTAGCTGGTTTGTGACTCAACTGTGTGAACTTCTAAATGTAGTGTAGTGTTTCTCTCTAGTTATATGCATGAGTTGTAGGATGGAAGCTCTGAAGCTATCAAGTTACAGGCATTACATACTGGTTATTGCCATGTTAACTCTTTTAAAACAACAAATATTATCACTATATTTGAAATATTAATATATTCATGTTTCATCAGCATAATTAGTTTCATTGAACCTACTCAACCAACATGTATATGCATGTCATATGCTTGGAGATAGTGCTCCAAATATCTTTATATTTGGATATACATTGTATACCAAAAAATTGATATTTTCCAAATAATTAGTCACACTGAATTGCACTAAAAGTATGAAAGATTTAGTTCTGGAAGATTTCAGTTTTTGAAGCATTTGGAAAAATGCCAGCATGAAAATCTTTAAAAAGGCACAACATGAGATGCTTTTCAGAATAAATGATGGCGCTCAGATGAACTGGATGAGATGATGGCTGTCAAGTGGAAAAGTACTAGGAGGCATGAGAAAAGTACTGAGATGAGGCTGGCCAGGCCTTTTCAGAAGTTTTAAACACAGATAGGAATTACAGTATTTATAGCCATCACACAGCATGACATTTGCATGTTGGTTTTCCTTCTTGATTCTTGTATTCAAACACAGCTTGGCCAGCTAGATTTGAAAGCAGACAGGTCTACTTAGGTGAGTAAGTGAAGTTTTTAGTGCAGAAAATGAACAATACTATTGTGCATTTTTAGTCTTTGGATAAATAACAAGCAGCACTTGAGGTGGTTATGAAAATCTCCTCTGTGGTTTCCTGGATGACATCTCAAGCCCAAATAATTGTAGCTTTTTCAAAAATAAAGAAATATTTTTCATATAAAGATTAGGTAACACAAACATTGATTGTTTATCATTTGGAGAGAGTCCTTTGAAAGGATCGCATGAAGAGGAACTTGGAGATGGGCTCTTGGAATAAAGGAATGGCAGATGGAGCATGAACTGATGATACCTTCTAGCTATAATTCTAATGAGTTCTCTATTGCTTTGCTGGTAAGGAAGAAGCAAGTGTTTAGTAATGAAACCATATAGTTTTCATTACTGAGAATGTGAATAATAAAAAGGGAAAGTATCATGACTTTAGTAAGGATGGAGAATAGCCCAATCCCTGCCAATTATCAGATTTTGAAGGAGAGATTTTCATTAAAAAAGAGCTTGGTAAGAAAAACAATGCCAAACAGTAGCAGTTGCAATTCTGTTAATTATCTTCCTCACTCAAACCAGCTTTTCTGTGGGTTCTGTACTAAAGGAGATTCTTATGGACTAGGGTTTGAGTGTTGATCACCATTCATATAACTTAGATTAGTTGCCGATTAATAGCAAAATAGAAAAGATTAAATTAATAAAGAGATCCTATCAGCATAGTTTTTCCATAAAATACATTCCCAAGATACTTAAATGAGCTTGGAATGATAAGCAAAGTTAATCTGGAGAAATAGGCATTACAATCTAGTCTGGTTCAATGTTGTAGATGGCTTTGTCTCTGTCTCTCTTTTTTGTTCTTTCCCTTTCAGATAGATCTATCATCATCTACTAGATGGAAACTTCATGAAGATACTTCCCATTTGTAGGCAGAGGTGGTATTCAGCAGGTTCTGACCAGTTCTGGAGAACCGGTAGTGGAAATTTTGAGTAGTTTGGAGAACCGGCAAATATCACCTCTGACTGGCCCTGCCCCCATCTATTCTCTGCCTCCTGAGTCNGATCAGCTGGGTCTTCTTTTGTTGCCCTGCACAGGAGAACAGAGCTGGAAAGCAGGTTAGTGGGGTGAGGAGGGAATGGGATTTTGCAGTAATTTTCCCCCTAGGAGTGGGGAGGGAATGGAGATTTTATTGTATCCTTCCCCTGCCACACTCACCAAGCCACGCCCACAGAACCGGTACTAAAAGAATTTGAATCCCATCATTGTTTGTAGGTACATCATCCCCCAATTATGAAAAATGTTGTCCTCTGAACTGTTTCCCTTGCTGGCTTATGCATTGATTCAGTTTTGAAGTTAGCAGATATTCATCCAGGACTCTAGTATTCTTTAAAAAATTAGGTGCACCTCTTTGTTCTTCAATATTACACATATGATGCAAGGAGAAGCTGATCGCAGGAGCTTCCCATCTCTTCTCTTCAGCATTTCAATTCCCCACCCATTTTTCTGGACACCAAGGCTGTCTTTACTTAGAGCTTAGCATCCATACTTCCTCTTATCCTGATGCTAACAGATTGCAAATAGGCATTCTCACACCAGAACCAAGATACATGTCCAGTAACTATTATTTTCCTCCTTACAAATCCTATGCTTGAAATGAAAAGACACAATTAATATCAAATAATAATGAACTGAAGAGCAGTATACCTTATGGTTCCATACTATGGTATTTTTAAATTGTTTGCCATTATTAGCTTCTAAAAGCTGTGTGTCTATGTAGCAAAGATTTCAGGTAGTGTCGTTTCCAGCATTTCTTCATACTCAGCATCAGTAAGAGCTTGAATTAATAGGCCCTTGCCAACTGGTTCATGGGGCTGCAGAGCAGCAAACAAGCTCAAGAAGGCAACCTTCATTCTATAAATAATCACAGAGTATGGTTAGTTTTATTTTAATCATTATTTTACTGGATTTTTATGGCTGTATGTTTTGTTGGCAGAGTTTATCTTACATCTCATAAATAATTCCAGGCAATAAATGAGGAAGTGAATAAATAAGGACATAAATTATTGGCGACTTCTAGAAAATTTGGGGAAAAAGTGCTGTCATGCTTGAAGTCCTCTAATAATTTATCTCTATCTGCTGTCCCCAAAATGCTATAACCTTCTGACGGGAATGGTGAAGTTGTGAGTCAAGAATGTTGTTATGAATGCGAAAAAAGGAGCTCCCTGCCCTACTCATACTAACGCTCTGAAATGTTCCCATAATTAAGTGAAACAGGTGATAGATTAAAGTAGTCAAGGTTAATCAGATATAACTTGCTCTACACATTTGACAAGCTCCAGAGGAAATAATCACCATTGGCTGGCATGGCTAATTACAAAGGTGAAAAACAAAAGAGACAGGAAGGCATCCAATCTTATCCAAGCTCTTAATTGAAACTGAGAATTAATTTTGTCAGAATAGTTGTCCAAGGATGAGCGTTTGAATGCAATATTACCTTGAACACAACTGCGTAGGGAACTTTGACAGCCTATTATATCCCACTGTCAACTATTTATTTGGAAAATTAAGACACACTTAATTTGCACATTTCCATGTGTTAGCCTGGCCAAAGCCAGGCCATCTTGATTTGCAAAAGACTTGGAGTTTCAGCACTGTGGTGATGGATCCTGTTAACATTTAAAAGGATGATGCATGTTAATTTTCTTGATCTTTTAATTAAATGAGGTCATTCCAATTTTTGAAACTAGTGCTAATACATTCATGCATTGTAGAAAAGGGCCAGTTTTGGCACTAGGTCTCTTCCAGAGAATTGCTAACTGCTAATTGCTAATTTCTTTCATGAAAAAGCATGCACAGTAGGTTGCTTTTCTTATAGAAAAGGAAGGCTTTGGAATACAAATCATTATTAAATTATTAAATGATAAAGATAACTTTAACTGTGCTGCTCCCTGAAAGCTAGCTTCTCCCTCTTACCAGCTGATGGAGAACAGAAGCTGTCTAAACTAATGTTTATTCATATCACTAGACACAGATATAATGAGATAGTAAGAGAGAGACATATGATGAAAGAAGGCAACTGGTAAGACAATCTTCTCTGAGAGTCCAATATATCACTGCAAGGTTTGAAGATTTCAAATAGATTCTATAGTGTTGGTGCAGGTTAATGAATGTAGGGAAATGCCTCCTCCTCCTCCCCCATCCTCTCACCTTCCTCCTGAAATCAACTGTAAACTAGCATATTAGAGAATCAGTGGGTTCATTCAGTCATTCAAAGCACTTATTAGAGCTGTGCATGGCTCACAATGATTTAGAAGTACTTGGGAACTGTCTGAGCATATCAATTCTTTGCTACTAATCAAAACAGCCTTGACTTTTTTTTTTCCAGGAAGTGATCCATGTGCACAAGTTCTAAAGCTCTTCATACTTAGTATTTATATCCAATCCTTGAATAACCTTTGCAAAGAGCTTTTCAAAATCACTGATTATACTTAGTGAGCCATATACTGAATATTATTCTCAAGCAAGTATAAATCTGAGTTACTCTATAATATTATTTACGGATTTTTATAACCTGATTGAGTGGAAAGGAGACTGGTTGACGTTGAATTGGAAGTCGGAATTGCTTACTAATCTAAAACAGATTGTTCCTAATCTTTCTTCCACTTGCTTCTGAAGTACAGGATATTCTAAATGTTATAAAGTTAGATCTTCAAATATCAGCAGGTTCAAATCCCATAAATCTCACTCATATGTCTACTTAATCAGTGAGGTCAGTTCTAAAGAGCTTTCACTGAGGTCCACTTCATGCCTTGAGTTATGACACAGTCACAGTTTTAACAAAGAAGCTGAATAAACTTCATCAGAAGCTGATTATGCAATGGAAATTCCAATGTGATGGTGGCTCTTTACATTATGGTCATGGAGAATTTTCATATGCTCCCTACTGTTGTGTTCTTTCCAAAAGATAACCAATGCCATTGGTCTAATTAATCATATATTAAATATCACAAATTTTCAATTCTAGAAAAATTCCATTTTTCCTGCTGGGATGTCTAGGAGATTCTCAATCATCTAGGTCAGTGATTCTCAACCTGTAGTCCGTGGACCCCTGGGGCACATGCAATGTTGTCACAAGGGCCCCACAAAGGCTTGAAGAAATGTTTTGATTTAAATCTTGAATTAAGTCTTGGGACTCTGTGACCATGGTCCGTGACCACAAAAGATATTGAAAGGAGTCTGTGGTGAAGAAATGGTTGAGAACCAGTGATCTAGATCATGTTTATCCCAAGGGTGCTTTTTCAAAGTGCAACTGGACTTTCTTGAGTTTTTCCTTGAAAATATTTCACTTCTCATTGAAGAAGCTTCTTCAATTCTTCAGAATTATTGAAGAAACTTCTTGGATGAGAAGTGAAACATTTTAAAGGAAAAAAAAACTGAGGAAGTCTATTGCCTTTTTGAAAAGCACCTTTGGGGTTTCTGCTGGGATTTTATTTTATTGTTTATTTGTCCATTTTTAAAACCATCTATATCCTTCACAGAGGGACTCTCAGCAGTGTTCGGATAAAATTGTGTTTTAGACCATGAATCTAGATCAAAGATGTGCATCTTTTCTTTCAACTTAAAGGCTACATTTGCATCCTGAGTGATATTCTATGTTGGGAATAATATTCCAGATAAATATTTCATTTAATATAATTAATATGAGTATTGCAGGCGAACTCTGCCCACAGCCTGGAGTTTGATCCTGATGGGACTCAAGGATGACTCAGCCTTCCATCCTTCTGAGATCAGTAAAGGCTAGGTCCCACTGGCTGATGGACGCAAAACGTATGTATAAAGGACACAGTGGACAAGCAAAATTTCGGGGGTGGCTCCATCCGTTTTCATCTGCTCCAAAAATTGGCGAAAATTTGCATAAACAGAACGGAAAAGAAGGGATGTGGGTAGTATGTAGTGGGGATGTTAAACAGATGTTCATGTGAAGCCTAGTGGATGAAGGCGGATGGAAGCAGATGACACCTCCGAAGGGGTTCCGGGGGAAATTTCAAAGTGGACGCATAGCAGAGGGTGGATGCATAGCGGATGAAGCGGATGCATCATGGACGCCTATAGGAAACAAAGGGGATGCCGCGCAGATGTATATCGAATGCAAAGCATTCACTGTGCATGTGGGGAGTATGAATTGCGTCAGCTCCGCAGTATAAAAAGGATGCAGCACCATGCAGTCAGCTACCCTGTCCAGGCAGGTGTCTTCAGAGGGCCCCACAGCAGAGACCCCCCTCGACAGCTGCACTACGCATGCTGGCGGACTTGGAGGATCCCATGGAGGATGACGCCCTGCTGTCACAAATGGAGGAAGAAGCAGCAGCCACCAGAGGCCAACCCACCCCCACTCCAGCTCCAAGAGGACGCAGGCAGAGAGGCAGACTGGAGGGCCAGGACCACAGTGTGCTGTTGGAGATCAGGGACACAATGAAGACCAGCACAGAACTTCTCTCTCAGCTGGTCGACTTGGGCAGAGCATCCCTCGGCCTGGAAGCCCTTCATCAACCTATGTGAGGCAGACCCTGAGCCAGACCCTGAGGGACCTGCCCAAGGCCCAGTACCAGGTGAGAAAGCAGAAGATCACAGCACTTCTGCACAACCCTCAAGGCCCAGCTGAAGCTGCTCCTACCAGTCCAGGTCTGCTCCTCCACCCCAGGCGATGTCACAGCCCTTCATGGATTTCAACAGCCCCTCACCTACCAAGGCTACGACTACCAGGACTTCCCACAGCACAAGCACAACTTCCCAATCCAGGCCCAGGTTCATAGGACACCACAGATGCACTCCTCACTCAGCTACAGACCAGACAGCCCCACTACACTCCTCCCAACCCTTCCTCCACCCCACAGCCAAGCCTGTCAACAAACAATCTGTCATCAGTATTGGGGCCTAACATGTCAAGTCCTTGATAAAGGGCCTCTCAACCTCATGGACTGAGTCAGCTCTCGAATAGCTTCCTGAACACACCACCACCTGTTGTACCCTCAGGGCCAAGCACCCCCAATGGCATCTCAGACCAAGCACTGCCAAGCCAACAGCCACATCCACAGGTCATTGCCGTTCACAGCTGAGACCATGGACATGACTCAGAGTGACTCAGAGTCTCAGAGAATAATTTCAGAGACTGAGTTGTTTACTTGTTCAATAAATTTAATCTTTGCTTAAGACACTTAATACAGTTTACTTGGTTCATTTTGCTTATTTAATAAAGTCATAAGTTTACCTAAGAAAGTTAATAAAGGTTATCTTTGCTTAACACACACTTAGTTTACTTGGTTCATTTTGTTACTTAATAAAGTGTTGGTGAAAACTTTGAAAAATGGTTAAGCCTTTGCATGCTTGTGGGATAGAATAAGGAGTAGTTGTGGGATAGATAAATCTCCAGTGCAAACCATAGTGGGACTGTATGGTCCACCATCCCAGTGATCAGATGATTCTCCCCCTTTTTAGAAATATCGGTTGTCGCGTAGGTGTCCTTCTACATACTCTAGACATAAGGCAGACATCCTAAATATACAAGATACATCCCAGATACAAATGTTTTGTCAGTTTTTAATAACTTTATATACGAGATGCATACACTTACATCCTTCCTATTTCCATGACTAATGCTTTGTAGTTGTTCTGTGTACCTTTTGTTTTCCTCCTCTTTCCGTTTTCAGCTGCAGCGGATGTGAGTTAGGGGATGGCCAGAGGATGCAGAGAGGATACAGCAGACATTTATGGATGTATATGGACATAGAACGTTTGTTGCCCGTATATGTTGCAGATGTACATCGTACATGGAGGGAAAGTTTCATCCATTCAAAAAGTTTTGTGCAGGTAAAAACTTTTTGCCGTGGATGAATCGCAGTGGACGGTGATGCCTCGAGGGATAGAGCGTATGAAACATGTATGCAGTGAGTACACAATGGATGTATAGCGTTTTCCAACGGATGGCAAGCTTTTTTTAACTTTTTACATCCTCTTTGCATCCATAAGTGCAGTGGGACTGGGCCTTAAAATGAGGACCCAGATTGTTGGAGTCAATATGCAAATAATATTTCTACATTGAAAACTGCTCAGAAAATTCTGTAAAGCACTGTGTGGTGGTATGTAAGCCTAAAAGCTATTGCTATTACTTACCATGCACTTCCCCTTTTTCTCATTAAAAATTAAAAATTGGTGGCAACATTCACAAGAGCTGTGTGGGTAACCCTTCAAGGTAACCCAGACTAAGATATTCTAATATCTATCTTGCTGTAATAAAGCTGATAATGTAAGTGCTCCTCCCATGTCCCTCCTGAACAGTTCTTGCCTACAGGATCATCTCTAAATCCCTTTCTGTGAACCAAGGTTTTCACAGACCTATGGGGTCTCAGGTTATGCAATCTCGATTTAGAAGCTTTGCTTTCTCTGCATAAATGGAACAATGCCATTTTTCACTTGCCATGATCTTCACCAGCAGTTCAAAGGAACCAAAGGTCATAAAGTCGTTCAAGTAACTGGGTCCAGTGGTGGGATTCAGCAGGTTTTGACCAATTCTGGAGAACCAGTAGCAGAAATTTTGATTAGTTCGGAGAACTGGTGGTAACCATCCCCATGAGTGGGGAGGGAATGGAGATTTTACTGTATCCTTCCCCTGCCACACCCACTAAGCCACACCCACCAAGTCATGCCAGACCCACCAAGCCATACCCACAGAACTGGTAGTAAACATTTTTTGAATCCCACCACTGACTGGGTCACTATAATTTCAAAAGGAGTACATGCAGCTGACTGGATATCCTCAGTTGGCATCCGACAAAAATTGCTGCTAACAAGTTGTCATGTTACTGGAACTGCTTTGTCCCAGGAGGGAAAAAAAGTGTTTTCCTCATGACTTATTTGAACCACATGTCAGAGGGAGGGGTGGGGGGAGCAGAAGCAGGTGACATGTTATTCATCAAGGTGGAAACAATCTCAAGCATCATCAGCTTGGTGCCAATATACTTTCAAACAACTTACTAAGAACCCACCCATCAGGCATTCCAACTGACTGATGCTGAGGTTATTCAGTGGGTTTTAATTCAAGTCCAATCAATTACAAGCTGGCATCATAGACTATAGACACGTAAACTGTCTGGGAAAGCAGAACAAAGACTGTGAGGATATTGAAATGCCAGATGGAGATGAAGACTGGCTGCAAGTGGTAGACAAGAGGGTCTTGGCAAGAACTCCTCTGAAACTTCCAGAGGCAGGCAGTGTTCATAGAATAACCATAAGGTTTGCTCTCTCGAGAAAAGTGACATGGCAAAGGCTGTGTGTATTGAGCAGTTGGTGAAGATGCAGGATGACATAGTAGTCCCTCTTCTGTACCATGGATGGCTCATTCGCTCTACAGATACTTGTTTATGATTGGGGCTGTTGCTTTTACCAAAATGCCTCTGGTTGCATGCACAAGAAGAAAAATCAGTGTCCCTCTTCAGTTGCTTTTCTTTTTTCTCTATTGGAAATGAATTATGAGTTTGGTGGACTAAAGGGAGAGGACTTTTAAGGAAGCCAAAAGATTCAAGCTACTTCAAATGCCACAACTATGCAAGTAATAATGCCATGCATATTGACTTGATTGTGAAAGAGCTCACTGTGTCCCTCCAGGCACAGCCAAAAGAAGAGAAAAACTAAACTGAGAATAAAAAAAAAAAACCACAGAACTGATTCTATGTATGTGCAGGCCCTCCCAAGCTCCTTTTTCGCTGGCAGAGGGTTGCAGGAGGCCATCGCAGCTAAAAATTGAGTTTGGGAACCCATTTTTGTTGGCAGAGTGCTTGGGCTGCCACAGGTGCCCCCAACACAAGTGACATTGAGTTGGCCAGGCCCACCCTGGCCATGCCCCCCCTGCCCCCCCCAAGGTTGAAGCACAACCCTGATGCAAATCGAGTTTGACACCCCTGTTCTACTGTATTAGATTCCCCAAGTTCATTCAAATAGATCTTCCCATACAAATGGTTCTGAAAGCAGTACATGGCAAGGGGCAAGTTTGTAACATGATGTTCACTTAAGTTCTCAAGGGTTGGTATACTACAGAGAAATAACCTGATGCTCCTTTGTTTCCCCAATGGTGTGAAGGTAGGACCTAATAATGGCTCCTTCATCATTTTCAAGCTGCTTCCAACTTTTGCAGAAGAAAACCAATTAGATTCAGCAGGCTGACAGTCAAGCTGTTCAACCTACAACACATCAAGACAGCTATGAGCCTTCCCAACTGCACATTTCCAGTAGTAACTGCAAACAGCATGACAGAATAGAACAGAACAGAACAGAATAGAATAGAATAGAATAGAACAGAACAGAATAGAATGGAATGGAATAAAATAGAATAGAATACTTTATTGGCCAAGTGTGATTGGACACACAAAGAATTTGTTTTGATGCATATGCTCTCAGTATACATAAAAGACATACATTCATCAAGAGTCAAGAATCATCAGGTACCACACTTAATAATAATCATACTAAGAAACAGTCAATAAAAATTGTAAGGATATAACCAGCAAAGTTACAATCATACAGTCATAAGTGGGAGGAGATGGGTGAAAGGAAGGATGGGAGGATTAATAATAATAGCAATGCAGACTTAGTAAATATTTTGACAGTGTTGAGGGAATTATTTGTTTAGCAGAGTGATGGCATTCAGGGAAAAAACTATTCTTGTGTCTAGTTGTTCTGATGTGCAGTGCTCTATAGTGTCATTTTGAGGGTAGGAGTTGAAACAGTTTATGTCCGGGATGTGAGGGGTCTGTAAATATTTTCACAGCCCTCTTTTTGACTCATGCAGTATACAGGTCCTCAATTGAAGACAGGTTGGTCGTAATTGTATTTTCTGCAGTCCTAATTATCCTCTGAAATCTGTGTCTGTCTTGTTGGGTTGCAGAACCGAACCAGACAGTTATAGAGATGCAGATGACATTCATGTGCAGTGACAATGTATGCTTTGTGGTGCCATTGAAACAAAAGAGAAAAAAAGGAAGAGGACAACCTGATTAATGAGCACAGTCATTTGACTCAACTAAATGAGGAATTCTGTACATGTGCCACATACTTTGTGGGTTTGTGAACAATTCTGTAATAATTTTCTTGAAGACACAGCATATAAAAGACAATTATGGAGCCAATCAATAAATAAGGAGGATGTTATTGTGGCTCTAACATATATATCACAAGGTTAGGCATTAGAAAGCTAATTTAAAATGTCTGTCCAATAAGTAACTGCTTCACTGGTAATTATCTGTTGCTTGCTTGTTGTAATTTATTGTATGTGATGTGTTTTTTTTTTAACTCAGATAGAATAACATTGTTAAATATTACAAACAAGCTGTGTAAATCTTTGCCTAGTAATGTCCATTGGGAATTAAGTAATTATAAGTATTATATATTTTTCTTTTGCAAATAATCAGCTGAGTATGAAAAAAATCACTGAGGTTTGATAAAATAAAGACTGAATGCATACTGAATCTTATTCTTTGCCTTAATGATTATGTGCCATCAAGTTGCTATTGATTCACATAAATTTTCTCCATGGTGATCTGTCTCTACTGTGGTCTTTCAAGTCTACCAACAGTGCACTCATCACCACTATAACTGAATTAGCACACCTTGCTGCTGATTGTTCCCATCTCTTTGATTCCACCTTTCCCAGCATTCAAGCCTTCTCTAGAGTGGTAGGTCTTTGCATAATGTATCTGAAGCTGGATAATTTGTGTGCTGGTTAGACAGTATGTAGTTAATTGGGAATTGGGAGCTGTCCCCTTAAGGGTATGCTTCATGGGAAATTTAGTTAATGCCTCATGGGAAATGTAGTTCATGTCATGTGATCACATCTGTAATCCTGACTGGTTACTGAATTGATCTCTAGTTGGGTTGGGGGAAGCCTTTGTTCACTCTTGCCTGGACCCAGCATCGTGTTGGGGCTTACTTAGTTGTATCACTATGGGATGAAGATAATCATATACCCAGCATCGTGTTGGGGCTTACTTTGTTGTATCATTATGGGATGAAGATAACCATATTTTCACACTATGAAGACAACTATGCAAAGATTGGACATTAGAGGAATCTCAACATAACTGTGAGTTATACCTTGAGGATACCTATTACAATCCAATAAAGAAACTTTGTCTGGAAGTCTTTGTACACTTTAACTGGTTCTCTTAGGCATTTTTTGAAAGATAAATATTGACAAAGACAAGACAATTTGAACCTGGTCATTTGTGCTTCAAGTGAGAAATCTGGGTTGTTCAGTGATCCATTTGTTTGTTTTCTTGCTGTCCATAGTAACTTCTATAATTTCTTTTTTCCAACACTAAAGTTCAAAGGCATCAATACTTTTGCTATCCTGTTTCTTCAGTTTTCACTTCCAACCTTCATTTCCATAGAGTGTGACAGGGAACCCCATTGCTAATAGATATTTGATACTTGTAGCAGTGGTGGAATTCAAATTTTTTTACTACCAGTTCTGTGGGTGTGGCTTGGTGGACATGGCATGGCTTGGTAGGTGTGGCAGGGGAAGGATACTGCAAAATCTTCATTCCCTCCTCAACCCATTAACCTGCTTTCCAGCTCCGTTCTCCTCCGCAATTAAAGAAGACCCAGCTGATCAGCTGGACTCAGGAGGCAGAGAATAGATGGGGGCAGAGCCTGTCAGAGGTGGTATTGGCTGGTTCTCTGAACTACTCAAAATTTCTGTTCTCCAGAACTGGTCAGAACTTGCTGAATATCACCTCTGGTTTGTAGTTATTGATATTTGGATAATTTTTTCAAGATCTTCATGGCTTCTTCTACCAATTTCTAACCTGTTGCAGATTTCTTGACTGTGTGTTCCTTTTCTGTTGATACTACAAGATCGAAGTTGTCTCTTTTGATATCTTCATTATTAAATGTAAGGCTGTTGATTCTATCTGTTATCATTAGTTTTGTCTTCTTTATATTTAATTTTAGTCCCATTTTTTCCCACTGTTCTCCTTGAGTTTTATTACTAGAGTTTGCAGAACTTTTCAGCTTTTGGCTCTCAAGATAGCATCATCAGCACAGCACAGATTACTGATGCTTTCTCCTCTAATGAGTAATCTAAATATAGTTTCTGTGGCACAAGTTTTCCTACCTTCTTTTGTTTTCTTAAAGCCATTATAAAACTCTATATACTGGTCCTGTGAGATAAATGATAAAGCGTTAACCTTATCCTGCTCAAAAGACCATGATATTTTAAGAAAAGAGAAAAATGGCATCCCAGTGTCCTTATTTCATCCATGAAAATCTGCCAGGTTAGAGTTGCCTTGGAAACCTTTACTTGATTTGGACTGCCTTTCAAATTTGGCATCTTTGAGATACCTGGATTTCAACTCCCAGAATTCCCCAGTAAGTTTGAGAAAACACTGCTCTAATTCAAACTCTGCCATACCTACCTGGTTTTCCAACTTTGATTATGAAATGTCTGTTCATGCCAGCTGCAGCTTTGAACTTTAAAGTTGGCCTCTTCTATTCCCTGAAGGCAGAAGAAAATTATGTACGTTTAAAGGTCAGACTGATAGCATTGTGGCCCGCCCTTTTCCAGCCCATTTGTCATGTAAACACTGACCCTTCTTAAGGAATAATTTACATATTGTATATTACAGACAAATATTGTACCAAATAATTTGATTGAAGAGGTCTCTGTGTGTGATTGGACTCCATGATTTCTCATCAGAAGTTCCTGTCAATAAAAATTTTTATTATGTGTTTTTGTATAATTGTTATCCCAAGCACCACAGTTCAAAGAAGGCCCAGACCAAGCCTCAATCAAAAATATCACTCAAAGCCAAGATCACCAAACAAAAGCTGTCATACTCTGGCCATTTCATACAAGGTGACTCACTCAGAAAGTCAGTCTTGCTGGGAGTAACCAGTGGAAAAAGGAGAAGGGATCGCTTTAATACCTGTGACTGGACACTATAAAGCAGAGGTCTCCAAACTTGGCAACTTTTAAGACTTGTGGACTTCAACTCCCAGAATTCTTCCTCCAGTCATATTAACTCAGGAATTCTGGGAGTTGAAGTTCACAAGTCTTAAAGTTGCCAAATTTGGGGACCCCTGCTATAAAGGATGACACTGGGATGATCATGATGGATCTGAAGGAGGTAGTGCAAGACAGGCAGACATGGAGAGTGCTGATCCATTCAGTGGCCGATAGTCATTGAATGACTGAATGACTTATGATGACAATGATGATCTGAGTTTTTACAGCAATTATAGCTAAGTAAACATGTTTTAGATAAAAATGGGCAATGCAACAAAATTACAGTCTATCCATTTCAATAATTCACATGTAATTAGCACAAATTACAGATAGTCCTCAACTTACGACCACAATTGAGTCCAACATTTCTGTTGTTAAGCAAAACATTTGTTAAGTGATCTTTGCCTCATGTTATGACCTTTATTGCCACAGTTGTTAAGCGAATCATTCCATCTGATGGCCCAGGGTGGGATACAAAATAAACACAGTCACAGAAAAAAGGTGAAGCCCCTTTTATTCCTTCACTTTACTTCCAAGCTCCGAATATTCTTGACAGAAGCCAAAAACCTCCCACACAAAGTTATAAGAAGAAGGAAAAAAACAACACAAACCAGGCAGGATAAGGCTGGAGGACATCCACAGGTAACAGAACACGCACTGGAAAGGACACCAAACTCAGAAAGGAATCATAAACTAGAGATATTTCCACACTTTGTTTCCAGCATTCATCTGTACGCATGTCCGTCCTCTTATTCAGTTATCACAGCTGTAGCCCATGAAGAGGATCAAGGCCCTCTCCTCCCGAGTAGACTACATCTCTCCCTTATTGTCTCCTCCCTGTGTGCCCTAGGATGGATAGGGATGGGCCTGGGTCCTCCTCTGACTGCTCAGCTGGCCTCTGCCCTTCCTCAGCCTCCTCCACAATACTTCCACTACCTGTCAACTGTTCGTCCTCTCCCTCAGAGTCACTCTCCATCGGGGCATGACACTCCAGTTGTTAAGTTAGTAACAAGGTTATGAAGTGAATCTAGCTTTTTCATTGACTTTTGCTTCTCAAAAGGAGATCACATGCATCTAGGATACCACAGTCATCATAAATATGAGTCAGTTGCCAAGCATCTGAATTTTGAGCATGTGGCCATGGGAATGCTTCAGTGGTAAGTTTGAAAAATAGTCATAAGTTATCACGAAAGTGCTTTTTCAGCTCTGACTGGATGGTGGGGAATGGAAGGATCCTTCATTCCCCACAGTCCAGTCAGAGTTGAAGAAGTGTTCTGACCAAGGCTTCCTGAGATACCAACAAACACACATGAAATCCAAACCCCTTTTATTTTAGTTCAATGGTTGTGAATTGTCGTCAGTCACAGCCCGGAATGAGTTTCAACTGGTTATAAATAGTCTCCGGAATGTCTGCAAAGTTCTTCAGAGAAATTCTGATAAGAATGCACCTTATCTGACTTGAAGTGCTACCAACGACTAAAGTCCCAATTAGTCTTTTTTAAATCAAACAGAACAAATTAACCATGGAGCTTTCAGAGTCCAAACCAATCAGAGCGAATGACGTTGCTTCCTGCAAAGCTTTCCCTACCTTTGCACTTCCTTTATACCTTATGGGAGGGCCAATCACCTCCAAGCCTTACTCCCAAGTCACCCCTTTTGTCTTAACTGTTCTTGCCTTCTGGCAGCTCTGTGCACATGCACACTGGGAACAGGCTCCTCTTATTCCTCTGCCTCGCGGCTGCTAGATTTTGGAGGCTCCAGAATCAGGATATAACTCCCAGATGGTCCTGGCCCCATCTTTGAATCAGACTCAGGACTCTCGTCCAAGTCCTCCCCAGACTCCTGGACTGGTCCCTGTTCTTCCCCACTGTCCCATTCTGCTGGCATCTGCACAGACTGCCAGCGAATCACAAGAAGAAGCTTCTTTGGATGAAAAGCGAAATGACTTCAAAGAAAAAACTGAAAGTCCAGTTGCCTCTTGAAAAAAGCACCTTTGGGACAACCATGACCTGGATGATTGAGAACTTCCATAAACATTTAGTCATAAGTCATTTTCCTCAGTGCTGTTGTAACTTTGAATGGTCACTAAATGAACTGTTGTAAGTGAAGGACTATCTGTATAGCATCTTCCACATATGTAGCTGTTTGAAGGAGCAGATTTAATAGGAAACCTGAACAAACACGCACACCAAGGGATCTATTACTTTTCATTTCTGTACTGGCAGAATTTAAATCACTGTGTGAGATCTACAAATGAAACATAAAATTCTCTAGTCTCCTGTGGATACACCATTAGTCTGCATTTTGCAGATAGGGACATTCCCATTAGTATTTCTTGGGGAAATCTGAGCAATTGGGATCTTATCTAGGCTTCCTTCAGAGACTGCCAAATTGGAAACCGTGCAAAGCTAATGTACGTTCATTCAAAGATTGGGGGAAGTTGGAGTTGAATTGTAACCCCACAAGCATATAAAATATATAATATAGTTAACGTGATGACCTGGGGTGTGGCACAAAGGCAACACAGTCAGATAAGCAATGAGTCCCTTTATTATCTCCAACTTTGCCCCCAATGTCCAGCTTACCTTTGGGCTGGAAAAAAACTCTCCCAGGAACAGCCTTTGACTGGAGAAAATTCAGTCCAAAACAAGGTACACACAAACTGTCACTTAAAATCCAAACAAGCCAAACTGAAGTAATTAGTTTGGCAAGGCAGGAGCAGGAATTTCAAACTTGAAAGCACGGCAAAACTCACATCGTTGGGATGATGTCAGGGACACAGGTAAGCCATGACAATAGAAGATAAAGTCACATTTGCTCCCAACAGCTTACTGCACGCAGCTTGCCTTTTTTATACACTGTGTTCCCAGCTGCAGCTAATGAAGGGAATCAGGGCCCTTTCCTCCCCCATAAGCCATGCNCCCAGCTGCAGCTAATGAAGGGAATCAGGGCCCTTTCCTCCCCCATAAGCCATGCAACCCACGTTGCTCTCTTCTCCTTTCCTCTCTGTGTGCCCTAGGATGAAGAGGGTGTGAGCCTGGTTCTTCCTCTGAATTCCCTCTCCCTTGTTCTATCTCTTCCCTGCTCTGCCCAGCCAGCTTTGCCCATCCCCAGTTTCTTCCACAGCCAATGGAGCCACATTCCCACTCCCTGTCAGCTGTTCAGCTTCATCCTCCAAGTCGGATTCTTACAGGGGCATGACAGTTAACATATATAAATCACATACTGTAATAATGTTAAAAGTTTATGATCTTGTGGGGCCCATATTACTAGCTGTCCAGGGGCTGCATGCAACCTGCCAGCTGTGGTTTGGAGAAACCTGTTCTAGACCAAGGATGTCCAACTTTGACAATTTTACGATTTGTGGACCTCAATTCTCAGAATTCCTCAGCCAGCCATGCTGGCTGAGGAATTCTGGGAGTTCGGTCCACAAATTGTAAAGTTGGAGACCCATATTCTTGACAATCAATCCAACTCAGTAAAGTAAAGAAGATGTTAAGCAGTTTCCTGTTCCCCCCCCAGTTCTCTTATTATTTTCTCACCTTCCCTACACAACAGACCAAGAGCCTCCTGGACTCTTTGTTTATTGCAGGCACACTGTATCCCTAAACCTTTGTCTTATTTATTTTGCATTCCTCACCAGTCTCCTCTCAGTCTGAGTATTAACTTTCCTGACTCCATCACTACAGGCTCAAGCTATCAGTCTCCACTCTTCCTTTGTTATCAGCCCCATCTTCAATTTCCGATATAACTCCTTTTTGTTTTTCAATGAATTCAGTATTCATCCACAAAGGCCTTTTAAGGCTAACCTCATCTTTGGTATCTTGTTTTTCAGGCGCCCTTATCCCTCTCCATTTTTAAAAATCCTTGAAAAACAACTCATGGCATGCTACCTATTCAATTCCTCATTTCATTAAAAACTTGTCCTTGAAGCTCAGAGATCATGGTTGTCTACTTGCAGGTCCGTCCCCCCCCCCCCCTTTCTTGTANCCCCCCCCCCCGATTTCTTGTACCTCAATGTGATGAACATGAATGCAGGATAGCAATAGCAATAGCAACAGCACTTAGACTAATATACAACTTTACAGTGCTTTACAGCCCTCACTAAGCAGTTTACAGAGTCAGCCTATTGCCCCCCAACAATCTGGGTCCTTATTTTACCCACCTCGGAAGGATGGAAAGGCTGAGTCAAACTTGAGTCTGGTGAGATTCGAACTGCCAAATTGCAGACAGCCGGTAGTCAGCAGAAGTAGCCTGCAGTACTTCACTCTAACACTGCACCACCATGGCTCATAATATCACATTGACTGATATCCTAAATACCAATATTTAGGATATCAGTACCTAAAGTGTTCTGCTGGTCAGTCAATTCGTCTTTGTTTGACAGGACTAAGCACACGATAGCTGGGTTGCCTTGTTTTTCCTTTCATTTTCTGCAAGGTATAGTTGTCATCATCCCATACCTAGATGAGTTAGTTTTGCAGAGATCCTCCAATACTACTGTGGCCTGCCCTTCTGAGAACTTGGTGAGTTGATTTTTAAAAGTATATGTCTCATACTCTGGACAGATAAGACGTTTTTAATAAACTCCCTTAATGTTGCAACTTTAGTTTATTTCTTTTTTTTTTCCTCAATCTTGCTCAGATGCTTTCAACAGGATTTCCCATATGAAGGACATTAATTTCTTCACAGGCATATGATATTGTTATGAAGCCACTTCGCCTCTCCTTTCAATTGGATCATCTTCTTTTGAATAAGTAATGTCCTCTCAGTTTTATATTGCAATGACGAGTTTCATTCTATCAGGTTCTCACATTGCTTTGTTTTTTTCCCCAAGTTATGATGTACAGTTCCTCTTGTACATATTACCATATTCTTTGCTCTTCTTCAGACATCATTGAGAGAGATAGAACCCAACAAAAATTAATAAATGAGAAATTAGTTCGATTGAACTAAAGAAGCTTCTTGGATGAGAAGTGAAAGGTTTTCAAAATATTTTTTTTTCATATTATTCCAATTCTTTCCTTCCTTTCTTGGGTAATCTTTGATCTTTCTGACTCATAAGAACCTCTCCATGCATGTTGTTATTGCTCATTTCACTATTATTCCACAGAAGATCCCCCAGTGAATTGTCAGTCGTACAAAAACAAAATAAAAGCTAAGGTTCTCACAAGCCCATCATCAGAATGGCCTTTTTCCAGCCTGTTTTGGATGCCTTAGATCGAAGCATACACGTGGAGTTCAACCCAGAGCTTCATATATTTCCTTCTGTCAAATCAAAGCAATCAAACCAGATGTGGCATTCAGCAGGTTCTGACAGGTTTTGGAGAACCAGTTGCAGAAATTTTGAGAAGTTCGGAGACCCGGCAAATATCACCTCTGACTGGAGATTTTACAGTATCCTTCCTCTGCCACGCCCACCAAGCCACACCCACAGAACCGGTAGTAAAAAAAA
>BHFT01001795.1:24400-47986 GCA_004320025.1 Laticauda laticaudata
AAAAAAAAAAAAAAAAGAATCGCATCACTGAACCAAACCTATAATTAAAAGTAAGCTATTCCATCTTAATTATATGCCATTTCCCTGGCCCTATATTTCCTAAGTGTTCAGGGTACAAAGTTGATATCTCTTCACCTCTGCATGCTGAATCACTACTCATAGTGGGACTTGCACTGTGCTGATAATAAGGCATTTCTGCTTTTGAAAGTGCTGATGATTTGAGGTAAATGCTCATAAGTGACAGCAAAGAATCATGCTCCAGAAACAAAGGATTATTCGGTGTACACTAAAATGGTAAGCGGGGCAATATATGCATATAAGGAAATAAGTAGAAACAGCTTCTAAATTGTTACAAATTATCTTTCACAGCCATGGGGAATAAATATTATCTACTCGTGTGATGTAATATTTTTCCTGAAATCAAGGAGATGCATGTGGAGGGGAAGATTGGGGTTTTGTATAAATATCCCGAGAGCAAGATAATATTAATGGCATTGACAAAGCCCATTCAGGAGCTTCTTCTGCATTAACAGAGATGAAGAAGACCCAGGGAGGTAAAAAGTGTTTCAAAGATATAATTGATGCCTCCTCTGCACATCAACAAGCAAATTGTGGTGCCACCACACTGTGAAATATATTATTATGGTGAATTATAGCTGCCTTGTACATCTCTGTAATATTTATGCCCCAAAGAAGTCCCCTGTATATTTTGGGGCCATTTGAACCTGAGCTGCTGAGGCCGTAAAAGAATATTTCTCAAATAACCAGTTGAATAATAATGTCACATATAATTTTACTTCAATGCTTTAAGAGAAGATGCTGCTATTTTCTTCTCTGTGCTGATTAAAACAGAGGACTCTGATTAAATAATTAGAAAAGCTTATAAACTGTCACCAGGTACCTGAAAAGTGCTGATAGATAACAGGTCTTTACCAAGTCTTAATAAACTACAGTTTGTGAATGGTTCTCAATGCTGCCGATTTTTCTTCTCTCTCTCTCTCTCTCTCTCTCTCTCTCTCTCTCTCTCTCTCTCTCTCTCTCTCTCTCTCTCTCCCCCTCCCTCCTTCTCTCTCTCTCTCTCTCTCTCCCAACCTCCCTCCTTCCCTCCCTCCCTCCCTCCTGCAGTAGTATTCTACTTAAATCAGTTTTTAGATATTCTGTCACTTTCTGCTCTTACCAGAACAGTACAGTACAGTTTTTAAACTGATAGATGGATTTGGAGGTTGAAATTTGTTTGCTTTGCCTTTTAAAATAAATAACAGCTTGAATTGTATTTCCAAAACTAATAGGCAAAACTGGAAGATGACTATCTTTCAGTTTCTCCTTTTGGTGAATTACGCGATGCAATTTTCTGATTCGAAAATGTGCACACAGATGTATATGTTACAGGAACTCCTGTATAAAACAGCAAATTAGAGGTAAGTGTTTGGAAAAAATGTGTACATTAAGGGAAATTACATGCAAGAAGATACATAAGAGTGTGTATGTATGTGGGATGATGTTTATAAATTAAACTGCAAACAGATGCAAAAATAGAGAGAATAACTCTGTACTTGGCATATTTAGTACATTAAAAATGGGGACATTCTTCCATCTTTGTACCCTAGCTACTCCCCTATATAACATATACTCATTGTGAAAAACAAGATTTATTGTTATGTGCCAGTTCCACCCACCCATGGACTGTGTGTTAATGATGAACAGGAGAAACTTTTCTGCCTCTCTTTAAATTTCTTTTTCAAGATTTTGCCAGTTCTAAATTCACAGACTATTGGAAATGGGACAGAAGTGTAAACTAAGAAAAGTGTACTGAGTAGGAACAATGAGCCTGATTGGCAGATGAAACATTGAGCTTACTTCTCTGCACTCAGCTGATTGGTCCAGACTGAACTGTGATAGGCTGAAGGTAACCTCAGCAGGGATGAACAATCTGAAAACAATGCATCTGGAAGGGTGAGAACACTGAGAACCAAAGACAGGGTGGCATTAAAACAGAGGTTGGGAATGGCTGGCTCAAGAATTCTGGGAGATAAAGTCCACAAATCATAAAAGAACCATCATTTCCTACCCCTACATTAAAACGTACTGGGATTGCTCTGCATGCAGGATATATTTTGATATTACAAGAGTTTTGATATTAGAAATTAATCAACATGATGTAGTTTCTTATATTTAAGTTAAAATATTTTCAACACAGGGATTTATTGATGAGTGAAGCTTCACCATTCACCCTACACCTTTTAAGGGACAGAGAACTTTTATTGGTTATGTGTTGAATTGGAATCTCATTATCACATGTTATGTTCTTTTTATTGTGTATTGTTTTTACTATGCTTTCCCTTCTTAATGTATGGTAATAATTCAGAATGCAAAGGTATAGTTTGGAGGAGTCTGTTTAATTAGTCAAATTTATGCGCTGGTGAAATTCAGATTTTCCTGATCATTTACGATGCTAATAACAAAATAATGCAGATAAGACCACAACAAAAATATCATTAAAATGAAACCAGCTATGCCATTTGTTTCAGCCATCAAGTAGCAGCTGTGAATGTAATGCAACCTTAGCTTTCAAAAGCTGTGAGAAATAACTCTTAACAGCATTTTGAAATGAAACTGAGCTCATCGCTGAGAGAGTACAATTCCTATCTGGGATGATTGTACTGGATTTCTCAAGAAGGACGTCCTCAGGTAACTAGCAGTTAAGACTTTTGGAGCTCTAAATGTCAAGCCAGTGCTGAATTATATCTAGAAGACTATTGACAGCCAGGTGGATTAGCTGTCTCATCAGCACATGAGCCATGCATTCTGCCTCAGTTGCAGCTTTTGTACTGTCCCACATACTGTGCCTTTCAATAATTTCTTTGGGCGGTGATGAAGGCATGAGTCACCATCACTAAGTTTTCCTGCTTCAGATAGATCTGGGAGTCCCTGGGCTCAGTCACTCAAACCCTGGTCACCTCATGCCTGGATTCATGCAATGCTCTCTACATGGGATTACTCTTGAAGAGTATCTGGAAACTTCAGCACATGCAGAATAAAAACTGTACATACAGTTCTTGAGGCCCCTAGGGTAGCCTATGTTACACTGCTATTCCGTGAGCTGCACTGGTTGCCAGGTTCCTTCCAGGCCCAATTCTTTTTGGATGAGAAACAAAACATTTTCAAAGAAAAAAAGCCAAGAAAGACCAGTTGTTGCCTTTTGGGAAAAGCACTTTGGGACAACCATGACCTGAATGATTGAAAATCTCCATAGACACAAGACAAAATAATTTAGATAGTTTGTGTGGGAGAAAGAGGGGGAAGATGACTGTCCCCTCATAATCCCCACAGTATATGTTTTATGGTACACATGGTCTGTTTTAGTTTGGCAAGGTTTCTGTCTATAAGTGAGGAACAATACCACTTAGAAGGCTCTTGATGTGTCTTTCTTGCTTTTTAGAGCCTGGGACTTTTCTTTGGTAGTGGACTTTTAGCTCCCCATCAGGAGAGCAGTTTCTTTTCAATTTCAGCAATGGAAACCTGGACTACAATAGGAACAGGATTCATCCCATGAATTCTTTCCCCCAAGAATTGCTTATATGCAGGGAAGCAAGTTATCTTCTCTTGTGGCAAAGTGGAAAACAGCTGGAATGGCTTTACCAGCTTCCCATCTGACAATAGATTTAGGACGGTGATTTACAAAAGCCATTTAATAGGAGAGTTTGGGGTCTATTTAAATCTTGAAATGAATGAGCTGTGTTTTAGCTTTGCCTGAATTTGTTCCAATTGGTTCCAATTGCGTAGTACTGAAAACAATCATATCCTGAGCCTTATTATGCGGTTACTTACCATGTTAGCTGTTCACTGAGTAATTGTTTGTTTACTGGGAGGTGGAAGAGAAGCATTGTCACATTGTTCTTTTTGAAGTGGAGGTGTATTTTGTTCTGTAGGGATGGCAACTAACACAAAAAACAATATAACAGAGGCTTTTTATGCTTTTTTACCATTTACAGTGAGGCTATTTACAACAGTCCTGTAGTTCACCCTGTGTCAGGTTTTCTCTGGGTCTCCTTCCCATAGACTATATCTTCCTCCAACTTTTCTATTAGCTTTGTTTTTCTTCCCCTTTCATTTCAAGAACCACCTCCATTTTTGGTCTTGAAAAAAGAGAATAAAAAAGGAAGGAATGTACTTTACTGTACTGCATAGCTTGACCTTCCCCTGGATCTGGTCAGCCAAACACCTAGGGTTTCCCCATTGGGGAAAGAATCTCTCTCAGGATCATGTGCAAAGTCCTTCCCTAAAGACCAGGACTTTACCAACAACAACTGACACCTGGTTGCCTGCCTTGGATCTTGGGCATAACATCTCTTCCTCTGAATCTTCCTTTTTTCCAAAGGGAAGGTCACCCATTGACCTTTCTTCTCCCTTGCCAACTAGGAACCAACAACTGTCTACATAGTAAACTTCTTCTCCAACTTTTTTCTCAGCCACTCCATTCACTCCCTGAACAGACTTTTTTTCTCTTCTTGTTGTCTCCTGTCAGCGTGCACACGGTATGACTATGTGAGACAACCCAGGAGTAAATACAGTAAACAGAGGTTTGTATTTAAATAGTGGTTTTATCTAGAAAGAATATATACATACACGTACTTTAGTCAGACCTCAAACAAACAGTTATCAGCAATTACAGTATGGAAGCACACACAGAGAGAGACACACACCTCAACAGGGCCTCTTCTTATTACAGGCTCTTAAAATGATACCAGCCCAAAAATTGCTGACTCATTCTTAGCATGACATCATTGTAGCAGCTGGTCAGCTCTTAAATCATTGCCCTGACATCTTCTTTCTCTCTCTCTCTCTCTCTCTTTCCCACCCTCCCCTTCTCTCTCTTCAATCTTTAATCAGACCAATAGCATGTGTTATTATTACACAACTGAGGAAGTGAGTGTTCTTCCCTGAGGAAGTGAGTGATCTCCCCAGGCCTCTAGTCTTCAACATCTATATACCTCCCTGCACCAATGGGACTGTTGCCTCTATATCTCCCCTGCAACAGCCCTGCCTAGTAGCCAAGTCAGCTCCTCCCTCCACAGGACAGTGCAGCTGCCTTTCAGGTCCAGATTTGAGCAGTTTCTTCCCTTTTACTCAATCCAATGGCTGGCGCGTGCAGCCATTCCAAGCCTCTCAGTATCATGAGTCTTTGCTGTCATTGTAGTGTATGTACTTCAAGCTATCAGCGCTTTAAAAAACAGGAATGTCTAAATTTCAACATTAGTTGACTGCTTTCAATCAATGGTGGGATTCAAAAAAATGTACTACCGGTTCTATAGGTGTGACTTTGTGGGCATGGCAGGGGAAGGGTACTGTAAAATCTCCAGTCAGAAGGTAGTATTTACCAATTCTACGAACTACTTAAAATTTCTACTACCGGTTCTCCGGAACTGCTGAAACTCTGCTTCCAATACAGGTAATCCCATTTAGTGACCGCAATAATATGGTTGTTAAGTGAACTGATTGCTAAGTGAAACCACAATGCTGCTTATGATCTTGCATCAGCATTCCTTTGTTTTATAGACCTGCAAAGGTTGTAAATAGGACTACTCACAAGGTTAGATAATTGTAAAGCTTAAACATTTGCTAAATGAGTCAGCTGGTAAACAAGGACTAGCTGTAGAATTCACTTAAAACTGCAATAGTCACTCTCCTGGGTAGAACGTAAAAACCACATGCATAGCTTCATCTTGATGGCCTGCAAAATTCATTTGTACAGCAGCAGAACATTTAATATTCTGTACATGTAGTATATTGGTAGGATGGATGCTATCTTGTGCATTTATATTGCATTGTGCGTGCTTTTTATCTTGTTGATTGATATGATAAGCTGTCCAGAGTTGTTCTGAAGTTATACAGTACCTAAATGTAATAGCCCAAACAAACAAATGTTATTGAATGGAAACTGCCCATTGGAATGCATTTCTCCTTGGCAATTTATTTGTATATCAACAGTCCATTGCAGAATTTAGTGCCCTTTGAAACCCAAAAGCTTTTCCAAACTAATCACTGAGCTATGTTTCTTTACCAGTTGGAATTAATTGCCTGCAGACCCTCCTCAGTGGCTGCCTGACCATTTAATTGCTTCCTTTATACTAAGGACAGGGTTTCATTTGTGGGGATTATCAATGATAAATATGGAAATTCTTAAGATTTTATCTTCATCAAAGTAAATTATAAGTCACATAACTACCAGAGTTTGTCAGGCCATGTGAACCCTGATGAAAAGCTTTAAAAAAAGGCTCTGATTTATTTATTTCTATTTCCCCCCTTCCAGCTTAATATATATATATATATATATATATACCGAAAGGAAGAATCACATATGATGTCAGCAGGAACATCAGGTTCCTTGAAGTTGTGTGGTTGAGTAGCAAAATGCTTAGGCTTTTATTAAACTGCATATCTTCCATCTGTGGGCACAATTGTGGATACAGATTGCATGCTTCTGATTTGCAATGTAAAGGAGCCCACACAGACTGTAACCAAAGTTTTCATTCAACATCTTATGCTTTTCATTGAACAAAGACAATTAACGATGCAAGGATTTTTTTCTAGATAGCAAAGAAAAGACAGAACTTGAGCAGAAAATGTAAAGAACAGGTGGATCTCAACACCTAATGCCCTGGAGCAAAAGAGGAAGGTCTGTGGGCTTTCAAAAACTGCTGAACTATAACTCTATAACTCATCAGAGCCAGGGGTGAGGAATACTGAAACCGAAACTGGCCCGGTCCCACTGCACTTACGGATGCAAAGAGGATGTAAAACATTAAAAAAAAGCTTGCCATCCGTTGGAAAATCCGCTTATGCATCTTGTTGTGTCTCATGCATACGTAATTCATATGCTCTATCCGCGAGCAGTTACATCCACTGCAATCATCTGCGCAAGAATTTTGAGCAGCTGCACAACACTTTGTGAATGGATGAACTTTTCCGCCACGTACGTATGTAGAGCCCGCGACATATATTGGGCAACAAATCGTTCTGTGTCTGTTATCATCTGTTAAACATCCACTGTATCCTCTTGATACCTCTGGCCATACCTCAAACTTCAGCCATGCCATTGCAGCTGAAAAAATGGAAAGAGGGAGGAAACAAAAGGTAAACGGTAACGTCTGACACAGCATTAGTAAGCATGGAAATAGAAAGGAATGTAAGCATATGCATCTCGTATATAACGGATTAAAAATGGACAAAATGTTTGTATTTTGGGATGTATCTCATATATTTTGGATGTCCTGCTAGTATATCTAGAGTGTGTAGAAGGCCCCATAAGCGGACAACCAATATTTTCTATAAAAAGGAGAAGAAAACCATCTGGATCGCTGGGATGGTGGACCATACAGTCCCACTATGGTTGCACTGGAGATTAATCTATCTCACAACTATCCTTATCTATCCCACAAGCATGCAAAGGCTTAACCATTTTTTTAAAGTTTTCACCAACACTTTATTAAGTAAAAAAAATCAACCAAGTGTCTTAAGCAAAGATAACTTTATTAAACTTTCTTAGGTAAACTTTATGACTTTATTAAATAAGCAAAATGAAACCAAGTAAAGTGTCTTAAGTGTGTTAAGCAACGATTACCTTTATTAACTTTTCTTAGGTAAACTTTATGACTTTATTAAAAAGCAAAATGAACCAAATAAAGTGTCTTAAGCAAAGATAAAACTTAACAAGTACAACTCAATCTCTGACACTATTCTCAGTCACTCTGAGTCACGTCCTGGTCTCAGCTGTTAAGTGGGTAGGGACTGTGGAGGTGTTGTGGCTTGAGTGCTGGTCTGAGGCGCCATTGGGGTGCTTGGCCCTGAGGGTACAACAGGGGATGGTGTGTTCAGGAAGCTATCCGAGAGCTGACTCAGTCCCGTGAGGTTTGAGAGGCCCTTCATCAAGGACTTGAGATGTCGAGGCCCAATACTGATGACAGATTTGTCCGTTGACGGGCTGGCTGTGGGGTGGAAGGAGGAGGAGTGTAGTGGGGCTGTCTGGTCTGCAGCTGGGTGAGGACTGGGTCTGTGGCGTCCGATGAAACCTGGGCCTGGACTGGGAAGTTGTGCTTGTGCTGTGGGAAGTCCTGTTAGTGGTAGGCTTTGGTAGGTGAGGGGATGTTGAAAGTGTGGAAGGGCTTTGACATTGCCCTGGGGTGGAGAGCAGACCTGACTGGGTAGGAGCAGCTTCACTGGCCTTGAGGGTTGTGCAGACGTGCTGTGATCTTCTGCTTCATCACCTGGTACTGGGGCTCGGGCAGGTTCCCTGAGGGTATGGCTCACGTAGGTGATGAAGAGCTTACAGTCCACGAGGATGGTATAGTCCGGCTGTGGACCAGCTGAGAGAGAAGTTCTGTGCTGGTCTTCATTGTGTCCCTGATTCTCCAAAGCAACAACGGGTGGTTCTGGCCTTCCAGTCTGCCTCTCTGCCTGCAATCCTCTGAGCTGGGGGTGGGGATGGGGGGGGTTGGCCTCTGGCTGTGCTTGCTTCTTCCTCCATTTTGTGAAAGCAGGGTGTCAATCCTCGCACGGGACTATTCCAAGTGTTGACAGCATGGGGAGTGCAGCTGTCAAGGGGGTCTCTGCCGTGGGGCCTCTGAGACCAACCTGCTGGACAGGGTAGCTGGCTCCTGGGTTGGAGAGGGACTGGCTATCTGTGGGCTGTCTGATGGGAAGGGGGTGTCAGAGGGGCTGCTCCTTGGTGGCGGATTCACCCTCCAGGAAACTGCACTTGGCCATCGACGTACATCTCCCCGGTTAGTGAGCTGAACAACGGCCTGCCCGGATTTCTTGAGGTGTAGCTTGCCATAACCAGGTGTGCCATGTGCTTCCACCATCCCAGGAGTACTTCTGAAGTTAACCCCAGGCTCTCTGTCTTGTATCTCCAAGCTGTCTGGCTTCTTCTTGGGTAATCGCCGATACAGTCTGGTGGCCCTTCTCCAGAGTACTCGTTCTCCAGCTCAGCCATTCCAGCACCTCATCTCCTGCCCCTCAGAAAATGGTGTACCTGTTTCCTCTCTCCCTCTCCTTCCTGCCCTTTCCTCCCTCTGGGCAGGGGGCGTTCCAGCAGGGCTTCAGGGGCTTGAGCAGCAGGCCTTCAGGGGCTCTGACTAGCAGGGCCATCAGGGGCTTGAGCCAGCAGGAGTTCAGCAGGCAGGGCTTTGAGGGCCTTGGGGCTGGTCACGCACCAAGCAGCAGCAGCATTAGCAGTAGCTTCAGAGTCAGTGCCAGGGTGAGATGCTGGTTCTGGCCTTCCTTGCAAGGACTGGAACGAGTAGGCACAGACTTCCTCTTCTCCTTCGACTGACGAACCATTGGTGTTCCTGCTTATATGTTTGTGGCAGTACATCTTTCCCCTGTTATGCTTGACTTCATGCGTGCGAGTCTGATGGAGCTGAACGCAATTCATTACTCCCGCGCATGCACAGTAAATGCTTTGCATCCGATATACATCTGCGCGGCATCCCCTTTGTTTCTATAGGCGTCCGTGATGCATCCGGCTTCATCCGCCTATGCATCCGCCCTTCTGACTATGCGTCCGCTTTGGAAATTCTCCCCCGGAACCGCGTTCGCATGTGTCCATCCGCTTCCACGCTTCATGGCCGCTAGGGCTTCCTATGAACATCTTGTTTTAGACATCCGCCTACAATACTACCACATCCCCGTTCTTTTCCGTTCTTCTTCTGTTCTGTTTATGCAAATTTTCACCAACTTTTTGGAGCGGTTGACAACGGATGGAGCCACCCCCGAAATTTTGCTTATCTATTGTGCCACTTTATGCATATGTTGTGTCGTTGCCAGTGGAGCGGGCCTTTAGCAATATCGTCACTAGTCTTAAAGTGAGAATAAATGAACTATCAATTCCAGCACTGTCCTGACATTATAGTTAATATTACACAATCCATCTCTATAATTTTGCTACCTCTGCAATGGTCAAAATACTTAAAAGCAAAGATAATTTTATTACTAGGAGAAAACAGTTTTTTGTTCAGTGACAACAGAGAAGCCAATCCTTCCCTTTTCACAACAATACATAAGGCAAGAAAAGAAAAAAGAAGATATATCTAAATGCAATAGCATTAGTTTATTTACCACTTCATAATGCTTTGGCAAGCCATCCCTAAGACAGTTTTCAGAGTTTGCAATATATTCCTCCAATCTGGGTTCTCATTTACTGACCTTCAGAAGGATGGACAGGCTGAGTCAACCTTGACTAGTGGAGAATCAACACTGCGAACTGCAGGCAAAGCCACAGGTAGCAGAATAGCAACAAAGAATTTGGGCTCAGTTGTGGTCATAGGTCAAGGATTGATATGTAGCCATGTGGCACAGTAGTTTGAGTGGCAGTACTTCAGGCTACTTTCTGTGACTACTCGGCTGCCTGCATATTTGGCAGTTCAAATGCTCCCAGGCTCAAGTGCTCGCTTTCATCCTTCCGATCGTGGGATAAAATAGAGGACCCAGATTGTTGCGGCGCCGGAGGGCAATAGGCCTGACTCTAAACCGCTTAACAGAAGGTTGTAAAGCAGCTGTGAAGTGGTATATAAGAGCTGAGTTGCTACGTTGGGGGCAAACTCTTGTAAAGGCTTAGGTCACACTGGCCACGGATGCAAAACCGTATGTAAAAAGGACACAGCGGACGAGCAAATTTTCCATCGGCGTTGTATAATCTCGCTCCCTCAACAAGTGCCCAAATTTGCATAAACAGAGCGGACAACAACGAAAGGAATGGACGTGGGAGGATGTAGCGGGATGTAAAGCGGATTGTTTCATCGAACCTAGCGCGGATGGAAGCAGATGGAAGCATGATTGACACATGCCGCAGGGCTTCCAGGGGGAAGAACAGCGAAGCAGACGCGAAGCGGAAGGATTAGATGCATAGCGGATGCGTTAGCGGATTGATGTGGATGCATCACGGACACCTATAGGATGCATACGGATGCGTGCGGATGCAAAGCGTCACTGCGCATGCGGAGATGAATTGCGTGAGCTCCACGTATAAAAAGGAGGCAGCGGCCAAGCGGTCACTATTCGCAGATGAAAGACCTGCCTGCCAGACACATCTGCAGCCAACAACTCTATTGGTGGAAGAAGTGAGTGAACCTGTGCGCATCGCTTGCCGAGCCCCTGTGCAAGAGGACAGAGATCATCCATCCCACTCCTCCTGCACTGACTCTGAATGTTCTGCTTGGTGCTAGTGCTGCTGGTGCTTGTGGTGCTTCTCCTGACTGTGCTGCTGGTGGTGTTCTCTTGCCTGCTCTGCTGTGGGTGGACAGCCCAAGGCGCCCTCAAAGCCCTGCTGCTGAAGGGCCCTGAACGCCCGTGCCAGAGAGAGAAGAGGCAAGGAAAAGGAGACGAGGGGAGAGGAAACAGTACTTCCATTTCCAAAGACCAGAGGAGGAGGTTGCTGGTAATCTGAGGGACGACAACAGACCTATGGAGGAAGGCCTTTATCACGCAAGCGGAAGCGGCAGCGTGGAGAGAGAAGGTGGAGAGCCTGGGCTCACTTCAGATGAACTCCTTGGTTGCGTGGAAGCAACTGCACACTGTTGATGGGCAAGCCTGCACCTGAAAAAATCCGGGCAGGCCGTGTCAAGCTCAGCTGACTGGGAGACCTATGTCATGGCCAAGTTGCAGTTTCCTGGAGGGTGAGATCCACCACTCAGGATGCTCTAGCCCTCTTGTTTCTATTACCGCTTCTCCTCAGATACTGATGCCATCAGAGATGCACTCCTCTTCCAGCCGGAGCAGCTACAGTTCCAGGCAGGTGTCTTTGGAGGGCCCATGACAGAGACCCCCCCTGACAGCTGCACTCCCCATGCCAGAGCGGACGTGGCGGATCCCCTGTCTCAAGATGGAGCGCAAGAAGAAGCAGCCACCAGAGACCAGCTACCCCCACCCCCAGCTCCACCTTCACAGAAAGGAGCAATAGGAGGCAGACCATGTAGACAGATGCTCTTCTACACTGTCTTTCTTGATGATCATGGACTTCGACATGAGACCCAACTCTCTCTCCTCCCAGGCTGGTTCCACTTTGACATACCATCCTCCAACCGCAAGCCCTTCATCATTGTGACCAGACCCCATGACATGCCCGAGGCCCAGTACCAAGCTATAAAGGAGAGGAATCCCGCTCTTCTGGCACCACCCTCCAGGCCCAGCTGAACCTGCTCCTACCCACTCCAAGGTTGGCTCTCCACCCCAGGCAATGTCACACGCCTTCCATGGTTATTTCACAGGCCCCGCTTACCAAGCCCTACCACTAACAGGACTTCCCACAGCAGAGCAGCCCTTCCCAGTCACACCCAGGTTCCTCGGACGCCACAGATGCCTAGCTACCTGCAGCCAGACAGCCCCACTACACTCCTCCTTCCTCACCACACATATCCTCAGAACACTGTCATCAGTCTTGGCACTCACATCCCAGGTAATTTAGAAGGTGCCTTCCAACCTCACTGGACTGAGTCCAGCTCTCTGCAGAGCTCCTGCACACCAGCTATCTCCTTGTTGTACTATGTGGCCAGGCACCCAATGGCGCTCAGACCAAACTCCAGGCCACAGCCACCTCCACAAGTCCCTGGCCCCTTTTACATCTGAGACCATGGGCAGGCTCTCGATGAAGTGACTGAAAAGTGCCAGAGGAACTGAGTTCGTTACCTTGCTCACTTTATCTTTGCCCATTAGACACTTTTACTTGGGTCATTTTGCTTTTTAAATAAAGTCATACAGTTTGTTAGTAATAAAGGTAATCTTTGGCTTCACACACTTGGTCAGTTCTCTGTATTTTTTACTTAGGTAGTGAAACTTTGAAAAAAAAGGGGTAAGGCCTTTTGCATTCTTGTGATGGAATTGTTAATAGCTGTGGGATGGATACTGAGGTTGGGAGTAAGAGGGATGGGTAAAGGATAAGGCTGTGGGATAGATAAAACCTCCAAGTGAGGCATAGTGGGAAGACTGGTAATGGTTCCACTACCTCCAGCTGCCACACATATGGACCTTTATTACCAATAACAATTTAATCATCTGATCAACACATTTTCAGCTTAAACAAAACTCTTTTATTATAATGCCCTATTCATGTGTAAGGCCACTCAACATACATGGCACAATCCTCATAGTGTGATGAACAGGCTGAAGGAAGGCATCCTTCAGCATCTACCATCCTTCTGGCCATTCACTGCTTCCAGCTGGGGAGTTGCACAGTGTTTCAGGGGAGCTTGTGCTGCTTCTTCCCTCCACGTGAAGCTCTTTGGGGCCATTGCACATGCCACCAGTGTCTATCACGGTTGTTGTCCTTGCTCACATTGCTCCAGGGCTCCATGTCCCCATATGCCTTGTTTGATGGTCCCACAAGAGCCGTTCTGGACACTGGGTTAGCGGGTGCTCATGAGAATTGTGAAGGATTACAGCAAGCTTCCATGATGCTCCTCACAGTCTGTGGTATGCTGACATGGTGGTGAAAAGTACCTGGAACTGTTTGGCTCAGGATGCTAAGGTATTCTCCACCACCTGTCTTGCCCTGGACAGCCTGTAGTTGAAGATCCTCTTCCACACGGGTGTGGTATCTGAAGTGTTGGCTTCAATGAGGTAGGTGTCTAGGGAGAAGGCTCATCACCAACAGATGAAGTGGGCCACTCTTGTGTGTCGTTGGGTAGGGGGTCTGGATCTGGGAAACCCATGACTGAGGTTGCATTAACAGCCACCCTTGAGGTACTGGCATTGTATTATTTTTTATGTCTAGTTTTTATTTTTTGGCATCTGAAGCTGACCCGTTGCCTTGAGAGCATCGATGTACATGAAACTTGTAGTCAGCATCAACCATACAAAGAGATGATGATGAAGAAGCCCTTGAGGTTAAATAATTTGGAACCCTGAGTTGGGTGGAGCTTTGCAGGCCACGTGCTTCCCAATCTATGGCTCCAACGGTGTGGGGGAAAGTTCCACCTCTGATACCACTGCTCTGCAACATTCCTCACCCTTCTTCAGTTGGTGGACACTGAGGAATCTCATCCACGTATTCTTTGATTATGTCCTGCACCCTTCTCTGACCACCAATTCTGATTGTGTTGTGTGCCACCCTCCAGGCACCGTACATGTTTCTGTATGTGTTGCAAGAGGCCAGGTGGCACAGAGTCAGTGCCACCTCAGTCCATGGTCCAGGCTGGGAATGGAAATTGGTTGTTTGCTTGGTCCAACCTGGTCTCAGACTGCTGCCACAGCAATCTTTCATCAAACATGGGCTGGGTGGCAGTCGCTCATGAATTGCTGGAATGCACAAGGGTCTTCATTCCTCAGCTCCACCATCAGCTTGTCATAGACTCCAAACTCCACTCTTTTCCCGATCCATCTTTGGACCCGGACATCTCTTGGACGTCCCCTTCTTCTCCTTGTGTAGAAAAGGTGAAACAGTCTGAAGAGGACTTGGTTCTGGTGTTGAATGATGGCGGCTATCAAAAGGAGTGTGGGATGATCCCTGGTGGAGATCAATGGATGATGGGCAAGGGCAAGGGCAAGGCTGAAGAGGTCTGCACACCACGGCTGCTGGATTGAGAGTGAGATCCAGGTGATTTCCTCCCCCTTTTTATAGGAAATGTTGGTTTTCCACTAGTTGTCCTTCCACATACTCTAGACATCCTCCAGGTATCCTAAATATCCGAGATAAGTCCCATATATGAATGTTTTGTCCGTTTTAATGCTTTATATATGAGCTGCATCCTCTTTCATCCTTTCTATGTCCGTGTTACTAACACTGTGTGGACATTCTGTGTACCTTTCGCTTCCTCCCTCTTTCCGCTTTCCGCTGGAGCGAATGTGAGTTGCGCGGATGGCCAGAGGATGCTGAGAGGATACATTGGATGTGTAACAGATGACAACGGACATAGAGCGTTTGTTGCCCGTATGTGTCGCGGATGTACATCGTATGTGGCGGAAAGTCCATCTGCTCAAAAAGTTTTGTGCAGCTCAAAACTTTTTGAGTGGATAAATTAGCAGTAGACGGATATTTGACGGATAGAGCGTATGAAAGACGTACGCAGTGACCATGTCAGGTATGGGCACAGCAGCCATTCCTGATTATTCATCCTCCATATTTCCTTTGTTGAAGGACAGAACTAGGAACTGGTTGACCAGGACACCCTAAGCGGCTCTACTGGAGTTCTGAAGGATGAAATCCAATTCCAAGGACTGAGGTGGCATTTATTTAGCTTCCTGGTATGAAATGGATGGGAAGTGCCAATTTGTCTTTTATCCCTGATAACAACTTATCTCAGACTAAGTCTGAAGGTCTTTGTCCAAAATCCAAATTTTATCCACATCTCATAAAGATAATCATTACAAGGTCACAATCCAGCTGAATAATGTTTTGATATTCTAAGACAATGTATTATTGAAACATTGATGCTCATAAATGAAAACAAGCTGATGTTCTCTCAAGGGGGGAAAATGGGATAGGCTAGCTGCTTCAGCTTTCCAGAATTAAATACCATTAAAGTCTCTTGGAAGCTTATGAGGCCTTTGCTGAAAATGCAGAATGCTCAGTTAAAGGCCATCTGTTGTTTCCCTTGGGGGAAACAGATTTGTATTTCTTTGTACTGAATGTGCATTTTATGAGTTTGAATGGAAACTATTGCGACAAGTGATGAAATGCTAAAACCCACTGAATACAAAATAATTCAGCTAACAAAGAATGAGAGGCATATACAAAAAAGGAGAAAGTGCCTCTATGGCTATATTATATAACGGAGAATCCTTTACATCGCTAATGTAATAAAATGTTGCATTCACTTACTTGAATTGTTCTTTGATTTCTGGAAAATATGTTTGAATGGTGTTATATAACTCATTCTGTTATATGTATTAGAAAGAACAAAACACATGGCACCAAAAATATGCTGCTTTTTCCACTGTATTATAAAAACTGTTTCTTCCAATTGTTTATGGTCTTACTTAAAGGGATGTCTCAAGATTAGATGAAACATTTTCATAAGTGTGACATTATGACTAAATAGCTGTATAGAGGCTCCATTTACTCACCAAAGTTTTGTTTGTTTGCTTAAGTTTTATAGTTGTTCATCTCAGCAAATGATTCTGGGCAGCCACAATTCAAGAACATATATTATAATTAAAACCTTAAAAATATTTTAAAACAATAGAATAAGTACAAACCATTAAAGCAATTAAAAAACCATGTATGTCTAATCTGAATACATACAAATTGTGGGAAGAAAAATCCAGTCTAGTTCCAAGCCGGGAGAAAGATTCTGGAAATAAAATGAAGGACTCTGAAAGGAAATAAGATTTATTTCATTTCCAGAAACTTCAGTGACAGTAGCAATATTTTGGAGTGTCTGACAAAATAACTGAAAGAGTGGATGGAGTTTTATAGAGTTCTGGAGATTTGTGATTGAGATGCTCCAGGGGGTTGTGCAATGTAGTGAGCCTTGTGTCTTTTACTATTTCAAGGGTGATGGGTCAATCCTATTAAGCCCTAAAGGTCATGTCCTGTCCTTAGAATTTGGGTGGGGGGATGTAAATTCTTAATCCCATCAGTTGTAGGAGTGTGGCTGAAGGCATTTTGTCTATGAATAGAGTGGCCCAGTCTTTCCTAATAGGTACAAACTATCCATCCCTAAAGACTTGAGGCTTCTGCTTGAGGCTATTAAGAAAGACTGGGGCTGCTTCCTGCCTTTCTCCATTTCTCCTTTGGGGGAATATAATATTCTACCTCTTTTAATATTCCCCAAAACATTTCATTCTTTGCAGGGGAGGGAGACTTGCAAGGCTTCTGGCCTGTTAACAATAAAGCCAGGAGGCAGAGCTCTTGGGACATCTAATGCCCCGGGCTCAAGAGTGTGGAGTCCTGATTAGTGAGAAAGAAAATACATTGCATTAATATCTAATTCATCATAGTTATATGCATTTGGAAGTCATCTTTAGAATGGTTATGTAGCTTTATATATAGAAGAAGATATGCGGTATTGAAGATTCGCCCAGTTCAGCTTTACTTTAACATAAGATTGGCTCCAACTCTGCTGGCCTTTGGGAAGATGTGATTTTGCCCTTGAACTTGGGGATCAGATCTGGCTGTGGGATGGACCTTTTTCAATGGCTGTGCTATATCTGAACAACTCAATTCTCCTGTCAATTTGATTGTGTGTTTTTCATGCAGTTTCCAATGGGATTTAGTGAGACTTATATATTAGCTGCTTTTATTTGTATTGCTTGAGATCGTTTTCATGGTTGTGATCAACCCAGTCACATAAGTGAGATGGGCGGCTCTATAAATTGAACATTAAGAGTTTCTACTAATTACCAATTGCCATTTAAGTACATCCTTCTCTGTTGTCCCTTGGGAAATTATACTAATTACTTCAATTGCAATCTATACATGTAAATCAGAATATGAAAATATCATGCAAATCTGTAAATCTGCTTGGCAATGAATAAATGAGCATTTGTTTTTAGATTTCTGGCTCTTCCATAATATTTGTAGAATGGAGAATTTTAAAAAATGCTTTAAGTTGCATGATTTACCTATAAAGATAGATAAATATTAAAATTACAATATTAAAATGTTTAGGTGAATATCTAATAAACTTTGTAATTCTGTTTATGGTGGAAGCATAAGGCTCAATTATTATCATTCTCTTGAATTTTGGGGAAAATGGTAAACTTTATAGTAAAGCTTTTAATGCTGAATCTGACATTAATTACTATCACTGTGGCACTACAATACAATTCCAGTGATAGCACTGGATTACATACAAACTGTGATGCACTAATGTAATGTGATGGTATTGTTCTGTTTAAGTAGCATATTCCTGCAGCCTGGGACTGCCTCTTGCCAAGTAAATTACGAATAGATTAAGAACCAAATGCAGTGGTTCCTTTGCCAAGTAAATTTTAGGAACTTTAATTTACAAATGACTTGCCAAGTAAATTAAGAACCTATGCATTAGATTGTAAAAAGTCTTTTTTTTTAGATTGGCTTTGCACTCAAATCCTTCCTCATACATGACAACAAAAATATTATACTGTGACTAATGTAGTGGGATGGAACTATGCCATTTAGATCTTTGAATAGATTAGAAAAAAAATGTCAGTAGGTCTGTTTCTATACCTGGAAGAGGCCAAAACTGGCAACATTCTGAGCTACATAGCAGAACGCTTAGCTGATATCAGAAGAGGAAAATCACTTCTACAAAATTTCTTGCAGGTTAGAACAAGGTAGCCTAAAAGAAAACATGTGCCTTGGTGTTGTGGGGATGTCCTCCAGATTGCCATAAATCAAGATCTTCACAATGTCCAGAATCCCTTATCTTGCTTGCAATATTCTGCTTACACTGCCATGAGCCAAGGTGGAGCAGTGGTTAGAGTGCAGTGCTGCAGGCCACTTCTGCTGACTGCCAGCTGACTTCAAATTGGCAGATTGAATCTCACCAGGCTCATGGTTGACTCAGCCTTCCACCCTTTCAAGGTCAGTAAAATGAGGATCCAGATTGTTGGGGGAAATAGGCTGAGACTGTAAAGCACTGTAAAGTGGTATATAAAGGGCCTGTCACATAGGCCGACGGATGCAAAACGTTTGTAAAAAGGACACAGCGGACTAGAAAATGTTCCATCCGTTGTTATCTGCTCTCAATAAACATTGCCATCCGTTGGTTAACATGATCATACGTTCTGTACTCACTGCGACCATTTTTTCATACTCTCTAATCCGTCAGCATCCGTCTACTGAGAATTCTCTGCTCAAACAAAATTTTGCAGCTGCACAAAACTTTTTGAGCAGATAAAGTTATCCAACGCATCCATCTCCATCGCTATACGCATACGGGGAACATCCGTTATACGTCCTGTCGTCATCCGTTACACATCCGCTATATCCGCTAGGCATCCGCCTACGCACCGCGCAACTCACATCCGCTCCAGCGGAAAATGACACAGGGAGGAAGCGAAACGGTACCGCAGAAACCGACACGCAGCATTAGTAGCATGGAGTAGAAAGGGATGAAAAGTGGACTTTGCAGCTTGCATCCAAAGCATTAAAAACCGGAATAAAACGTTCGTATAGGGACGTATGTCAGAAATATTTAGGATGTCCTGCAGGATGATCTAGAGGACTGCCAAAAGACAACTATGGAAACCTATATTTCTATAAAAAGGGGGGATCACCCTGGACTCATTTTCAGTTCAGCAGCCATGTTGAAGACCTCTTCACCCTTTCATACTTGCTCTGCTCTCATGGCCTCATTGATCCTCCACCATGGATCATCGCACACTCCTTTTGGCAGCTGCATCATTCTACAACAGTGCGGAAGCCCTCTATAGGCTCTTCACCTGTTTACGTAAGAAAAGAAGGCGGCCCAAGAAGGTGTCCGGTCGAAGGATGGATCGTGAGAAGAGCCGAGTACGGAACTGTTAACAAGCGATGGTGGGAGCTGAGAAACGAAGACACTCGTGCATTCCAGAACTTATGAGGATGCCGCAGCCCAATGTTTTGACGAAGTTGTGCAGCAGCTGACAACAGGTTGACACAAAGGCAAAACCAACTTTCGGCCAGCCTGGACCCTGGGCTGAAGGTGGCACTGACTCTGTGCCATCCCCCTGGCCTTCTGGGACCACATTTACAGGAGCATACATACGCCTGAGAGGGTCCACCACAAGACCATCAGCACTCTGTGGCGAGAAGTGGATGCCACAGGCCATCATCGAAGAAATACATGGAGGAGCTCCCTCCAGTGCCCCTCCACTAGAAGAAGGCTGGAAGAAAGGTTGCAGAGCAGTGGTGATCTAGAAAGTGGAACTCCCCCACCGTTCGAGCCTCGAAGTGGAACAACGTGGCCTGCAAAGCTCCAGCCAACTCAGGGTCCGACGGTATTCCAATACAAGGGCTTCTTCAGCATCATCCTCTTCAAAACCACTGGTGTGATGCTGAATACAAGTTCAAATGTACATCGATGCTTCAGGCAACGGGTCATGCTTTGCAGATTGCCGCAGGGTATTAACAACGCCAGTCCACTCTCAAGGAGGGGGCTGAACGCAACCTCATATTGGCTTCCCCATCCAGACCCCTGCCTAACGACACACAAGAATGGTGCCTTACTTTATCGTGGGGGAGAATGCCTTCTCCCTCAGAACCTACTCATGAAAGGCCCTACACTTCCAGATGCCCTCACCCGTGGAAGAGAGGATCTCAACTAAAGGCTGTCCAGGGGCAAGGCGAGTGGTGAAGAACGCCTTCTGGCATCGGCCAACAGGTTCCAGGTACTTCTCACCACCAATGGCAGCATCGTCAAGACCGTGAGGAACTTCCTGTGGCCTGGAGCTTGCTGCATCCTGCACAATCTCATGCGCACCCACGAACAGTGGTTTGCAGAACAGGCTCGTGCCTCCAACAAAGCAATGGGACATGGAGCCTGGTGGAATGGAGGCCGCACACCGGGTGAACCTGATAGAACAACTGTGGAGCATGTTCAAGGCCCCAAACGAGCTTAACGTGAAGGGAAGAACAGTGCAACCTCCTGAAAACACTGGTGAAACTCCCCGCGCTGGAGCAGTGGAGTGGCAGACAGGATGGTAGGCTTTATGGATGCTTCCTTCAGCTGTCTCATCACACTGATGAGATTGTGCCATGTATGTTGAGTGCGCCCACAATGAACAGGGCATTTAATAAAGATTGTGTTTATTGTTGAAATGTTTGATGAAATAGATTTACATTGTTATTGATAATGAGGGCCAATGGTGTGGCACCTGGGAGCGGTGGACCCTACGCCCATTTCTTGCACTGGAGGCTTAAATCTATCCACAGTTATTACCCATCCACAGGTATTCTCAACCACTCCACTGCTAATCCTTACCACCCACAGCGATGCCAAAGGCTTAAACATTTCTAAGTTTCACCGAGACTTTATTGACTAAAAGAACTGACCACCAACGTTTGAAGCAAAGATAAAAACCTTTATTAATAAACAAACTGTAAAAGCAAAATGAACCAAAGTAAAAGTGTCCCCAGCGCAAAGATAAAAGTCACGGGTAGCAAACCAAGTCCTGGCATCTTCTCAGTCATCTTGAGGCATGCCCATAGTCTCAGGGGGTGAAGGGTCAGAGGTGCTGTGGATAGCTGCTGCTGGAGTGCTGGTCTGGAGGCGCCATTGGGGTGCATGCCTGAAGAGGACGAACAGGGATGGGTGTGGGAGAAGCATACTCAGAGGAGCTGGCTCAGTCCTGTGATGTTGAAGAGCCCTTCCTCACATGTCATGACATGGGGTGTCAGTCCCGAGAACCGCTGACCGATTTTCTAAGGCTGGCCCTTTGCTGTGGGATGGAGGAAGGAGAGTGTAGTGGGCGCCGTCTGGTCTGCAGCGAGCGAGGTGAGCCATGGGTGGATCTGTTTTGGCATGGGGGCATCTGTGGCAATTGGTGGCATCTGTGGCGTGGGTGCAATATGAAATGTAACCTGTGCTGGAATGAAGAGGAGACCTGTGCTGCTTGAAAGCTCCTGGTACTGTAACCTTGGGAGGTTGAGCGGCCTGTGGAAAGCTGTGGAAGGGCTGTGAATCACATGGGGTGGAGGAGAAAGACCTGGACTGGGTCGGAGCAGGTTCAGTTGGGCTGGAGGGCTGGTGCCAGAAGACCTGTGATCACTCTTACCTTGATCACGCTGGTACTGGGATTCGGACTATGTCCATGAGCGGTCTGGTTGACATAGGTGAGGGAAAGCGGCTTTTGTTTAGAGGATGGTATGTCTGGAGTGTAGTGAGAGAGGAGATCTTATGCCTGCTTTTGATGGGTCCCTGATCTCCAGCAGGAACGTGTGCTCTGCACTCCGGTCTGCCTCTCCTGCCTGCCATTTCTCTGGAGGTGGAGCTGGGGTGGATGATATGGTTGGTCTCTGGTGGAAGTGGCCTCTCCCTTGCTCCACTCGCATCAGTGGGTTCTGCCACTGCCTGCCACGGGGGTGCAGCTCGTTTGGGAAGGGGTCTCCGTCATGGGACACTCCACAGATCTGCTGGACACAGGAGCTGACTCTTGGCCAGAAGAGGACTGGCCTCTATTGGGTGCTGAGAAGAGGGTAGACCAGAGGGGCTGCTCTCGTGGGGAATCATCACCCTCCAAGACGCTGCACTTGGCCATCCATAGGTCTCCCGGTCGTGAGGCTCGACCGGGCCTGTGCAGACTTTTGAGGTGAAGCTTCCAGTACCAGGTGTGCATGTGCTTCCACTTCCGAGGAGGACCTCCGAAGTGTAGGCCCACAGGCTCTCACCCTTCTTCTCCAGCGCCTGCTCCTCTCCTGTTGTTCGATAGAAGCTGTGTCCCTTCCGCCATAGATACTCGTTCTTCCCTCAGCCTTTCACACCTCAGATCCTCATGTTCCTCTTCGATGGAGTACTGCCTTCTTCTCCATCTCGCGTATGCCTCTTCCTCCCTCCTGGCAGGGCTTCTGGGCTCATCAGAAGGGTTTGAAGGTTCTATGGCTGTCCACAAACAACCACACAGCAATTCAGCAACACACCAGCAGGACCAGCAGCACCAGGAGCACCACAAGCACCAGCACACCAAGCAGCACCAGCAGCACCAGGGCACCAGCAGGACACAGCACCAGCAGGACCAGAGCAGGACAGCAGAGTAGCCACCAGCAGAATGCACCAGCACCAAGGAGCAGCACCAGCAGAGTAAGCACCAGCAGAAGCACCAAGCCAACCAGCAGAAGCACAGCAGCCCCAGGAGCAGACCCCAGCAAGTAAGCACCAAAGCAAAGCACCAGGACCAAGGAGTAGCCCACCAGCAGATAAGCACCAGCAGAGCACCAGACCAGGAACAGCACCAGCAAGAAGCACCAAGCACCAGGAGCAGTGCAGCAGAGTAAGCACCAGCAGAAGCACCAGCAACCGAAGCAGCAGCAGCAGAGTAAGCAGCCAGCAGAAGCACAGCACCAGGAGCAGCAGCAGCAGAGTAAGCACCAGCAGAAGCACCCAGCACTAGGAGCAAGCAGCAGCAGAGTAAAGCCCCAGCAAAGCCACCCCCGGACAGGAGCGCGCCAGCAGAGTTAGCACCCGCAGAAAGCACCACACAAGCAAGTCAAGCCAAGCAGAGAAACCCCTAGCAGAAGCAGAGTCAGTGCCAGGGGTGGGGATGGTGGCTTCCTCTTCCGGGGCTGCAGGAGTAGGCCAACAGGCTTCCTCTTTTCCCCAATGGTTGTTGGCTGGAGAGTGTCTGGCGCAAGGTCTTTCCTCAATGGGACTGCTTTGCGAGCTGGAATCCTTTTATAACCACCGGGGCTGATGAATGCATCTCCCGATGCAAGTGAAAAAATGCTTTGCATCCGCTAGGCCATCCGCTAGCCATCCGTTTTTGACATCTGCGTCATCGCTCTCATCCGCTCGCATCCGCTCCTTCCGCTGTGGTGGTCCGCTTCGCTGTGCCCCCGGAAGCCTGCGGATAGCATCCGCTTCATCCGCTAGGCTTCGTGGAGCATCCACTTTACAAACCTGGCTACGTCTCTCCGTCCATCTCCTTTCCGTTGTTCTGTCCGCTCTGTTATGCAAATTTGGGGCACTTTTGACC
>BHFT01001796.1:0-18565 GCA_004320025.1 Laticauda laticaudata
GGATTCAAAGGCTGCACAGCGGATTCATCGAAGTCTCAAGGCTCCTTGCCTTGTGCCTGCGTGCCATTTGTTGATTGAGTTTTCGTCCGGGCGCATTTTTAGTGGGCCCCGAGGCAGTGATCCTGTCTCTCCCTCCCGGCCATTAAGCTCAGAAAACACCATCAGGAGGAGCTGATAGCACCTCCGGTGTTTTTCTTTCCTTGAGCAGTGGAAATAGATGGGTCCTGCCAGGACATCAGGCATGCAGAGCATTCAGGACCTCTCAAGCCCGAAAAGGTTATGAAAAGAAAACGACCACGAGACCGTTCATTCCAACCAGGAGGCCGCCAGCAAAGATCAAGGCCAGGGCCCTTAACCCCCCCAGAAGGCTTCAAGTCTGACTCTAGGGCAGAAAGAGAAGATATGAGGCATTGCGAGAAACCAATTTCACAAAAATGCTCAACAATTACAAGGACAAGCTGGCAGGCACAGAGAGGGCAGATGGAAAGTCTGGCTACATCTATGGAACTGGTCACCTGAAACGCAGGCATGAGGCTCTTCCCAGGACTGAGTTTGTCAGGCCCTTCTTGTGTGGACACCACTTGTAACCACAGCTACAACCTAACCCTCAGCAGGCCTTTGCCTCTAGGGTTTACAGGATTTTAGGGAGCAAGCGAACCTTATCCCTCTGTGACTGGTCCAGATGATAGTTCCTCCCCAGAGAGAACAGGCCCAGGACCATCCAGGGAAGTAGTTCTGGGTTGGCAGTCAGACAGGCATTGTGAAGGTCTCAAAACCTCCTCCACCCCTGGAGGGAGCTTTGGGTATCCTTTCTTCCTTTGTTAGAGTAACCTCCCCATGGATGGAGTCCCACTTCGGAACCCATGTATGCCCCTCATCATTTTTATAGCATGGAGGGACAGGATGACAGGGATCCTCTTACCACTCTGTAACAGGGTAGTTCTTCAGAGGAGGAAGAGGGGGAAAATTAAAGACCCTTTCTCTCTGACAAGCGAGGAAACCAAACCAGACCAACCATCCACAATTGCTGTCTTATAAACCCTCTTGTTTCACCCTACTACAGAAGGCTCTGTTACAACCCCAGTTAAGCCCAGAAGAGGTGGCCCAGGACAAGGCTGGCCCCTTGAGAGGCCCCAGGGAGACACCACTATTCTTCAAACTTGGCTGGTCTGAATGAGGTTCTCCCTCTTCCTTGTTGTTCTTGGATGTAGTAAAGGTCAGTGTTAGAACCCCCTGTCAGGGCTCGCCCTTCCCCAGAACAAGAGGTCTTAAATGGTAGCGTCCCACCTTTCGCTACGCTGCATTTAGCTTCTCCCAGCAATCAGATTCCCCAGTGTAGCCACCCTTCGCTTCCTCAGTACCCCTATGGAACGAGACGATTGTGTTACGACCGGAGGACAAAAAGTTGGACAAAACTCTGAAGCTGCACACACCAGGCCACAGCTTGGGCCATGAAAGCTTCCACCGCTCGTTTTTTTACCCAATCGTCTATTCGCTGGTTTGCGTCAACTTCAGAGACAGAGTACCCATTGCCAAATGTTCGGTCCACCAGGCCATCAACAAAATAATAGGCGGCAGCCAGAGTTCACTGCCAAATGCCACTTTAAGTCATCTGCCCAAATTGCCACAAAGGCAATGGCCTCTTCCGTGTCTGCCAGGCACCTTGCTGTGGTATGCACAAACTGGGCAGGACCGACTCCAAGCATAAGTGGAAAATTTGGCGGCGAGTCCCAATTGCGGAGAGAGAAAACCTCTTATGCAGCGCCTTAGAGCCATAAGTGTGGAACACGAACCAAGAGAAAGGTGTGTCTACTTCCTCCAAGGATATCAGAATTATTCGATGCACAAATACCCAGAACATGAACCTTACGGCACAGTCAACCCTCGCTTCAGTCGCAAACCATACAAACGTTCCCCTTCTTTGGGAACAACAGCAGGACCGACCAACCCAAAACAATTCTCAGGTAAGCAGTCCTTTTGAGGGAGGGGTCGTTCACTCAGCGCTCTTAAGTAACTGCATTCACTGCCCCTCCCATCGGAAAGTTGTTTGAACCTTTTTAAATCAGATGGGAGAAATCAACTAATGATGCCTGGGTCATCAGTGCAGTATCATTGGGCCTTCAACTCAAATATTCTCTCCCCCCTTCTCCATCGTTTTGTCAGCTGCTCCTACCACTCGTGACACATCTAAACGGTGCCCTGATGGACTCAGCTATCCATCACCTGATGGCACCAGAAGCCAGTAGAACAGAGTTCCCATGGATCAGTGGGGTCGGGCTTCTACTTTCCCGCCCTCTTTTGGTTATCCGAAGGCCTTGTGGGTGGAAAAGCAATCTCAGATCCTCAAGCTCGCTGAACCCAAATTCATCCCATACAGGCATTTTAAGAAGCAGCCCTACATTCTATTCTTCAGAAACATCCGAGAGGGCGATCTCCCTCTCTTCCATAACCTCATGGAGGCTTACCTCCATATCCCAATTTGGCCTCTCTATCGCCAGTTCCTCCATTTATCTTATTGCCAGTGAGCACTACGCAATACTGGTGCCCTACCATTTGGGCCTTTCATGAGCACAAGATTTTACTAAGGTCCTGGCAGCATTGGCAGGCCCTCCTCAAGCCTTACCTATGAGGGTTCCAATGCTTACCTGGATACATTCTGATTCAATCTACCTCCGTTCCAGGCAGGAAAACGAACAAAGATTTTCAAGTCCACAATGCAGGTGTTGCAGGGGATACATCAGTTCTCCATCAACCTGATCAAGAGCCATCTTTTCTCCCAACGACCCGATGTTACACCTTGGGGTCATCACGACATAGTCAGCTGCAAAGTCTCCTTTCACAGGACAGCATCAAAGAGTGATCAAACGATTCGGACTAAGTAAAACTCCTGTCACTCTCCCTCCTGTTTCAGTTGCTTGCGAAGATGATCTCCTGCATGAGTTGTGCCTACATGCACACACCTTGCAGTGTTTCCTCCTCCCCTTCCAAAGAGAGGGGATCAGTTATTCTGCCCACAGGGCGTGCTGCTTTTCTCACAGGTGCTTCAGTCCTTTCGATGGTGGCAGTCCCAGGCCATCTTCAAAGGGTCATCCTTTATTGGTGAGAACAGATTGTAGTGACCGATGGATGCCAACCTTCTTGCCCAGGGAGCACATATCCAGGTACCACATGGCCAAAGTACACTGGCGTCTTCGACAGCCCCTTCCATCAATCTCCTGGAGCTCAGGGCTATTTTTCTCACCCTGAGAAGTTTCCGGAACCCCATGTAGGGGTCCGCATGTGCTAGTCATGACAGACAAATATAGCGCAAGGCTCATTGTCAATAGGCAAGGAGGGACCAGCGTCCAGGTTTGATGCGGGAGACGAACATCTGGGGAGATTGGGCGGAGAGGAACCGCCTGTCTGCTCAGGGCGGACCATATTTCGGGGTCAACAACTCCCAGGCTGACTGTTGAAGTTTGATCTCCAAGTCGACACTTGGAATGGAAGACTCCATCCCCCCTGTTCATAGAGTTGTCCCACTTTTGGTTCTCCAGAGTGGATCATCTTCGCCACTCCCTAGAACGCACAGGTAAAACAGTTTTTTTTCCAGGTTTCCAACCTAGGGAGCAGAGGAAACCAACTCACTTGAGCGATGGCCCCCAGGTTCTCCTCTAGACCTTTCCCCCCCTTCCAATCATCCAGCAGTCATCCAGAAGATGTGGAGTGAGAAGCGAAGTCGTGCTTCCCCAGTATTGGCCATAGGGAGATCCTGGTTTGTGGACCTGGCGAACCTGCACTAAAAATCCCAGCCTCTCAGATCTCTCTCAGTCAGGGCCTTCGCGTCCAGAACCCCAATGCGTTCCAGAACTTTGGCGGTTTGAGTGGAAGTTGTTGAAGGAGGGCCAACCTTTCAGATATGATAACCATTACAGCTTCAAATACGACGCATTTACTAATCGACCTCGGTATAACAGTGACTGGTCGAAGAGCCCAGACCCCTCTCCCTCAGCATCTGCTTCCAGAATTCCTTCAGTTTTTCTCTGGGGACAGGTTGGACAAGGCCCTCGGTGCCCTAACACCCCTCTGCAGGCAGTGTGGCATCCTTAGCTCAGTAATTTCATGGGACACATCCTTCTCCACACCCTTCTATCCACAGATTTCTGAGGGGGCTAAAATCTGCAACACCATTGTGCAATAGGTATCCACTGGGACGTTCCTAAGGTTCTCCAAATCTCTTGGGGCCCTCCTTTTGAGCCTTTAATGAAACTAGGCCTCCGTATTAACTCTGAGGGATCTCCAAACAGCCAGTGATGTGAATACCTTTCAGTAAGGCAGATGGTTTCATAAAACTCATATGTATTTGCTGCTGGACCCTTCATTGTACCGAAATAAAGACGTAAGGACATGTTCTCCCCTGACTTTTGTCCCAAAACCCCAACAGGTATTGGAGCATCAGTGGCACACATTGGAATGTGATAATAGGGCACTCAGGATTATATCAAACAAAACTGCACCTTTTCGGCAAAAACTGAGTCAATGTTTGTGTCTTCTTCACATGTCTCCTGTGGCTCCTAAGCCTCATCTCCCATGTTGCGTATAGAGTGCGATCAGAGTATCATCATTCAGTATATAACTGCTGTGCCAGCTCCAAGAAACTCTACCCAGACTCCACACACTACCCAGAGTGCAGTGACTTCGGCAGCTTGAGCCACGCAAGCTTCCGATAAAGAAATTTGTCAGAACTGCTTCATGGACCTCGCCTTCCCCATTTCGTCAAGAGTATCCGTGCGGCCTCAAGTCTGCATAATCTGCTTGACGAAGGTACTCCAGCCGGGTGTTCCTATGTCGGATTTAAGAGGACAGCCGGGGAGTCCCTCCTTTGGGCATGCAGGCTTTGGTATGTTCAGTGCTGGACTCTAGAGCAGCGTGAATGATAGTCATTGTAGACTTACCAGTGAAAGTCCCCTCTAGAACACACGTGATAGAATCCAGGCCCCACCCTGTGCGGCCGTTGGTCTAGTATTCTCGGGCAAGGGGGTGGTTGTACGCTCATTCTATTTGTTTATATTCAGAGATAATCAGCGTCAAAACCCCCCCAAAAAGGGCTCTCAGCAGAGGCGAATCCTTATAGTGGCAGACTTCAGCTCCACTGAAATTGATGGAGGCTATACCCTCAATGCTGATCCTGCTGATGTGTGGCATGTCTTGAAAGTATTTCACTGTAATTCTACCAACGCCCTGTCCCACCATTTTCCATTATATATTTTTTCATTGTTTTATTACCACTTGCTTCAAAAAAAAAATTAAAGGGAAACAAAAATAAGACAGCCTTAATCTGAAATGAATGAAAATATTCTATAAAAAATACTTGTTCATAAAAGTAAGTTGTACTTGACAAACAAAATCACACAAAATTATTGAATTTTTCAATAATTATTCAAATTGAATCAAATTATTCAAATGAAATACAAATTTTAGCAACCATGAGGTTTAGATTTGGAGTTACACTCAAAATTAAAGTGGAAAAAAACACGACAGGTTGATCCAACTGGATGTAATGTCCTTAAAACAAGTCCAAATGAGGCTCATGTAGTGTATGTGGCCTCACATGCCTGATGACCTCCCTACAAAACACCTGGGCATGCATCCTGATGAGGTGGACGGATGGTCTCCTGAGGAATCTCCTCCCACACCTGGACTAAAGCATTTCCCCCAAACTCCTGGACTTCTGTGGTTGCAACGTTTATTGGTGTTGGTGGAGTGGAGCGAGACATGTCCCAGATGTGCTCAACTGAATTCAGGTCTGGGAAAACGGTGGGCCCAGTCCATAGCATCAATGCCTTCGTCTTGGCAGGGAACTGTACCTGACACATGAGGTCTAGCATTGTTCGTCATTTGGAGGAACCAAGGGCCAACTGCACCAGCAGATGGTCTCACAAAGGTCTGAGGATCTCATCTTGGTACGCTAATGGCAATCCAGGTTACCTCTGGCGAAGCACATGGAGGGACTGTGCGGCCCCCTAAAGAATGCCATCCACGCCATTACTGACCCACTACCAAGCCAGCCATGCTGGAGGATGTTTGCAGCCAGCCAAACGTTCTCCGTGGCATCTCCAGACCCATCACGTCTGTCAACATGTCTCAGTGCATGACCTACTTCCATCTGTTAAGAGCACAGGCGCCAGTGGCGATTTGCCATCAGTGTTCTCTGGCAAAATGCCAAAGTCCTTGCACGGTGTTGGGCTGTTAAGCACATGCCCCACCTGTGGACATTGGGCCCTTCAACCACCTTCATGGGTCTGTTTCTGGCCGTTTAAGCAGCCACTGCACATTTGTGGCCCACTGGAGGTCATTTTTGCCCAGGGCTCTGGCAGTGCTCCTGTCCTCCTTTACACAAAGGCGGAAAGGTAGCGGTCCTGATGCTGGGGTTTGTTGTCTCCTACAGCCGCTTCTCCACGTCTCCAGATGTACTGGCTGTCTCCTGGAAGCGGCCTCCATGCTCTGGACACTACGCTGACAAACACAGCAAACCTTCTTACCACAGCTCGCATTGATGTGGCCCATCCTGGATGAGCTGCACTAACTGAGCCACGCCACTTGTGCGGGTTGTAGACTCCGTCTCATGCTACCACTAGAGTGAAAGCACCGCCAGCATTCAAAAGTGACCAACCCATCAACCAGAAAGCATAGAAACTGAAAAGCCACCATCTGTGGTAACCACCTGCAGAACCACTCCTTTATTGGGGATGTCTTGCTAACTGCCTCTGCTGTCCACCTGTTGTCTATTCCATTTGCACAACAGCATGTGAAATTGATTGTCAATCAATTGTGATTGACTTGGAGTCACACTGTGTTGTTTAAGTGTTCCCTTTATTTTTTTGAGCAGTGTAAATATAAATATCAAACACAGTGCAACCGTTCTGGCATTACTTTGCCATACATACAAGGATATTACTAAACCATTAACATTCATATTCTTGGTACAGTATTAATTTTGTTACAATTGTTTTGTCCATCCTACTTGATTAATTCATCTATCACAGGAGTCCCCAACCACAGGTCCCTGGACCGGTACCGGTCCGGGGATCATTTTGCACCGGGCCGCAAAGCTTGGGCACTGCCATCTTGTTTCTACGGCGCTTCCGGGTTTTCGGTTGCTTCTGGGATTTCGGTTGGAAAGTGGCGTTTGGGTGCTGAAAGAATCCTGACGCCTTAGTTTCGTCAAGGGGAGGGCAGCTTCGAATGAAGAGCTGTCCCGATGGCAGTGGAGTCTCGCGTTACTCAGGTACCGGTCCGTGGAAGAATGAATAATCGTGAAACCGCTCCCTGGTACAAAAAAGGCTGGGGACCACTGCTCTATCATATTACATTCTGGGTCTATTTGTCCTCACTATTTTTTGTTCCAACCTCCACCTCTCTTTTGCAACCGTTGATAAAACTTATTCCATGTATCATGGTATCCTGATTCCCCTTATTTTTCAGTTCTAAAGTTAGTCTATCAAGTTCTGCCCAAGCCAATATTTTCCTTATTATCTCTCTCTCTGGTGGGATATTTTCATTCTTCCAGTGTTGTGCATAGATCATTCTTGCCACTGTCAGTACATGTATTTGCTATGACCTTCTGTCATTATTCCTAAAAGGAATAGTTCTGGTTTAAATTGAATATGTTCTCCCACCATTTGCTCTAAATCTGTTGCTAATATTTCCTTGCGTGGCTACATGTCCACCACATGTGATTGTATGTACCTGGTAGCAATAGCAATACCACTTGGACTTGTATATACCGCTTCACAGTGCTTTGCAGCCCTCTCTAAGCAGTTTACAGAGTCAGCATATTGCCCCCAACAATCAGGGTCCTCATTTCACCCACCTCAGAAGGATGGAAGGCTGAGTCAACCTTGAGCCAGTGAGACCTAAACTACCAAACTGCTGGCAGCCAGTGATCAGCAGAAGTACCCTGCAGTACTGTATTCTAAGCACTGCGCCACCTCTGGTAAATCCTTGCATTTCCAGCATTTTGATGATAAATTTCTAAACATTTTGCCAGTCTTGCTGGAGGAAGATGCCACCTGTAAAACATTTTGTATAAATTTGCCTTGTATGATGTAGTCACTATTAATTTCCTATTCTTTTCCCAGAGATTCTGCCATCTGGCCAATTTAATGTTGTATCTGAAATTTTTAGCCTTTGCCATCATTGTCTCTTTAACCTGTTTTTCCTCATATTTATAGTCAAATAAGTATATAGCACCTGAATCAGTTTATCCTCAATCCATATTAACAGTTTGTCTAATGTTAATTCTCTATTAATGCCCCATGTTTTCACATCCTGTGTGTATCTCAAGTGTATTTGTAGATATGACCACCACTCCAGTTCTACCCCTTGTGCTATTAATTCTGGTTTTCAATTCTCCTTTCTCATTTTAAAAGGTCCTTATATACAACAATTTTCCCCATATTTATCAAATTTGGGTGTATTAGCGCTTCTAATATAGAGGGCCAGATTGGAGTTTCCATAGAATTTTGATGTTTAATTTTGTTCCACACTGTCAAGAGTGCCTGTCTTATATGATGTCTCTGAAAGTATTTGTGTGCTGTGCCTTTTCCATACCAAAGAAAAGTGTGTCATCCTGCTTGGATATCATGGCCTTCCAGTGTTAATAGCCTCTTATTCCTTAATGTAATCCATTCTTTTATCCAAGTGAATGCTGCAGCTTGATAATATAACTCCCAGTCAGGCAGGCCGAATCCTCCTTTCTCTTTGGCATCTTGCATTAACTTTCAGTTTGATTCTCGGTTTCTTTCCTTGCCATATGAATTTTGACATTGTTTTTCTCTAATTTTATAGGGAAGTTTTGGAATAAAAAAGTATATTTGGTAAAATATTGATTTTAATTATGGCTATTCTACCTTTTAGGGAGATTTGCAGGTTCTTCCATCTCTCTAGATCTGTCTTTATTTAATTTGTTAATTTGATATAGTTATCTTCTTCAAGCATTATGCACCTTGCCATTAAGTATATTCCTAGATACTTCACTTTTTTCACTATCTGAATATTCATTCCTTTGGTCAATTCCTCCTTCTGTTTATTTGTAATGTTCTTAACTATCATTTTAGTTTTCTCCTTGTTTATTTTTAGTCCTGCTACTTCTCTGTATTCTACCAGTTCTTCCATGAGCATGAAGCTCATGGAAGCCAGATTGTAGGAGCTCCTCTAGGATAAAGACTAGGTTGTCCACAAAAGCTTGTAATTTCTACTATTCTCTTCTTATTTCCAATCCTTTAATTTGTTCATATTTTTGAATGTTTCTTGTCAATACTTCCAACATTAAAATGAACAGCAGCGGGGATAGTCGGCTATCTTGTCTTGTACCTTTCTATGTTGTGAAACCTCTTGTTGCCTCACCATTCATTATTACTGTGGCCTCTTGTTTTGAATATATTGCCCTGAACATATTTAGGAATTTGTCACCAAAATCGATGTGCCTCAGTTGTTGTAAAATAAATTTCCAATTTACATTATCAAATGCCTTTTGGGCATCTAGGAAGAGCAGTGCCACTTGTTTTTTCCTTTGTGTTTCATAATATTCTAATATGTCTAGTGCCATACTCATATTGTTCTTTATCTGCCTTTTAGGTAGGAAGCCATTTTGGTCAACAAATATAAACATATTGAGGAATCTTTTCAAACATTTGGCTATCATACATACAAATATTTTGTAGTCTGTATTCAATAGTGAAATTGGCCTATAGTTTTGAATTAGCATTAAGTCTGCATCCTCTTTCGGAATCAACACTATGTTGGCCTCCACCCGTGATGGTGGTACCTTTGTTTCTGTAAAGACAGCATTATAAACCTCTAGTAGCATTGGGCCCAGGCCAGTGATGTTGACCCTTTTTGTTGTGGTGTGCTGAAAGTGCGTGCATAATAACGTGCATGCACAGACACCCACAATGCAATGTGCCCCGCCCCTCCTGCACATGCACACACAATCCCCCCTTACCAGCACTGCACATGCACGTGCCTCCCAGCTGATTTTTGGCCCATTTGAGGGTGTTTTCACCCTCCCGGAGGCTCGAAGGAAGCTTCTGCAGCCTTGGGAGGTTGAAAAACAGATCTTTCGGAAATACCGGAAGCACCTGTTTTCAGCCTCTGGAGCCCAGGGGAGGCCATTTTTGCTCTCTCGGGCTTGAGGGAAGTCTCTGCAGCCTTGGGAGTCCGAAAAACTGGCCCGTTTCGGCATTTCTGGTAGTGCAGGTAAATTTGACTGGGGCTTGTGTGCCCACACAAATGGCTGTGGCACACGTGCCATAGGTTCACCATCATGGGCCTAGGCTATCCTGAAGTTCTTTATATATTTCTCATGGCAGTCCATCAGGGCCCGGTACTTTGTTATTCTTTTATTTTTTGATAGCCTCAATTAGTTCTGGCATTCTTATTTCTTCATTGAGCATATCTTTTGTTTCTTCTGGTACCTTTGGCAATTCAGCCTTTTCTAGATACTGTAGATACCGTTGAGTTTTTTCCTCTGTATAACCTTCATTTTCTTTGTATAGTTTCTTATAGAAGACCTGAATTACATTCATTTTGTCTTCATTTTGGTAACAAATCTTCATCTTGCAATTTATTAATTCATTTCTTTTTTTTTCTATTTCTTCAATGTATACGCTAGCCACATCCCTGGTTTGTTAGCATTCTCAAAAAAAATTGATTTGCTTTCTTTATATACTGTGTCAATTCTTATTTTTCGAGGATGGCCAACTTGTTTAGTTTGGTCCATTTGCTCTTTTAGACTTCTTTTTTTGTGGCCTCTTTTGTAACTGCCTCTAAAATCCTATATTCTTTTTCCAGGTTTTTGCTTCTTAATTTTGTTCTTCTTAGCCATGAATGATATAGCGACACCCCCTTGTGAATGCTTTCATCGTATCCCATAAATTTTGTATGGATATGTCTCCAGTCTTGTTTTCTTTAAAGAGGAATCCCAATTATTTGTTGATCCTCTGAATAAAATCTTCATCTTTTAAAATTGCTCAATTAAGTGTCCATCTTGAGCTTTTCCTTTGACTTTTCCAAGTGATTCTCATGGGGTTATGGTCTGCCTAGAGGTTTGTGCCTATTTCTACTTCCTTTATTTCCGAGATTAGCTCCATTAATGTCCAGACCATATCTATTCTGGACCAGGATTCATGTTTGTTTAAGTAACATGTATATTGTTTCTTCTCCTGTTTTCTCTCTCTCCATAAGTCTTGAATGTTTAGCTCTCCTGCCATTTGAAAAAACGTTCTGGGTGGTATCCTTCTGATTCCTTTTCTTCTTTTTTTGTCACTTTTGTAGTCTAGTTTCTTGTCTGTTGTGGCATTGAAGTTTCCCAGAATGCATATGTTGTTGTTCTCTGTCGTCTCTTGAATGATACTGTGCAATAGAATTTTTCCTGTCCCCCATTTGGCATATAAATTTCAACTAATAATATCTGTTTTTGATTAAATATTATTTCTACAACCAGTATCCTTCCCTCTTCATCCCGATAGATTTGCTTAGTCTAGATTGTTTCTTTGACGTATAACACCATCCCTCTCTTCTTCTGTTGTGCTAGTGCCACAAATAGTTTCCCCAGTCTGGGGTATTCCAAAACCTGTTTTTATTACTTTTTGATGTGGACTTCTTGTAGCGCTATCATTGTCTCAGTTGCTGTAATTTAGTAAGGGTTTTCTTCCTTTTCTGGGGGAGTTCAAGCCATTAAGTTCAGTTATAAGATCTTTAATTCTTCTTGCATGTCTCTACCTATATCTGGGTCAAGAAAACTTTGAGCATTTTGACAATTCCAGAGGCATCCTAGATTGTGTTAATTTCTCAGAGATGCATTTACAAGAGGAGATATGTTTTGTTATGCATTTCTTTTATGAGATATTATTTTTAAAAAAAAATTTCTTTCTTAAACTGCCTTTGCATGATAATCTGGAATAATCATTTTTTAAGATCCTTTTTTACCTTTTTGTTAAAGATTAAACTACCCTTGAATCCCTACCCTTAAATGGCCACAGAATGATATGTACTTATCTATTTATATAACATTAATTAAAGAAGTATATACTTTTTAAACAATTAACAAGTACACCATAGTGTTTAACACAACATAATAAAACAATGTTTATGATAATAAAAAGATGGAATGTGGAATGATATGTTTGAAACACTTTCTAAAAACAGAAACAATAAACAAGGAAAGATGTGTTACACAGCTTTGGAACAGCACCGAAGCCTTTCTGCCATGCAGCCATGTAATTTTTCAATTGGTTTTTTTTTCTTCTAGACCTGTTAATGTCTATGCTTATTAAAAGAAGTAAAGGCAGCTCAGTCTGCCTTCAACAACCTCCTTTCATCATCTGCCTGCCCCAAGTTTTCCTGCAGTAGGAATGAATGCATCAGATTATAGCAATTTAATGAGTCTTTGATTACAATTTTTCTTTTTATCTTGGGCAAGTTTACTGTGGCATCTTGGGATGGGGATGGGGGAGGATGAGCCCCTTATCCTCACTCAGTTACATGAGACTGGCAAAAATGAGATAGGTGTTTTTATCTATGCTAACTATTTTGCTTTTTCTTAAAAGAGTGGAAGTGTACATGTATGTATAGAATGCCCATTTCTGTGTTTTCCTTTCTGTGTAGTATTTGTAAGTCTAATGCTTCCTTTTTAATCTGAATATGCTTAACATGACACTTTCTCTTCCTTTCTCTTCTTTCTCTGCTTCTTTGGCTGGCAGGCAATTATTCACAGTGTTTCCTGATTCTTCCCTATAGGAACTTCCATGCTTCTACTATATCAGCTCAGCACCTCCTGCCTTTCTGGCCTCTCCTTCACCCTGGTGAATACCCTCTTCTTTTCTCCTTTAGAACTTTCACCTCATTGATTATCACCTGGCTGCATTCATCACAGTGATGTTGGCACGGAGGCTTGTATGGGCCCTCATCTCTGAGGTAATGATGATGAACTTTTCCAGTTTCAAGATAATCTAAACAAGCTAGTATGTCCCGTCTTTTTTCTTTTTCTTTTGTAGTTCTTTTTTCACCTATTCATCTTCAATAAAACATTTCTCAGTGTTAATGTTACAGGTCGTCCTCGGGTTATGACAGCAATTGGGACTAGGATTGCCATCGCTGAGCAGTTCAATCACAAAGCATAACATGTGACCTCATCACTTAGTGACAGCAATTCTAGACATTCACGATTGCTGTCATAACCCTAAAGACACATGAGTTGTTAAAGAGGGAAGAGGCAAGAATCTCAGGTAAGTTTGCATGCAATGAGTATGGGAAGTCTTGGAAGAGCAGATGCAGGACATACACGACTCATGGGAGAGCCAGCAGGGTCTGCACAGGGGGAGGGGGTTGCTCTGGGCAAAAGAAAATTGATCTCCTTGTGGGAAACCAGCAGGGATGGTCACAAATGACAGTAATGACTGCGGCTCCCTGTAATGTAGTAATTGTGGTCTGGCACTTGGATTGTGAATGTATCTTTGCAAGGATGGTATGATAGCCAGAACCTCAAGGAACTGGTCTATGTCCATTTTTTTCAACACCATTGTAACTCTGAACTGTAAGTGAACAAATGGTCATAAGCCAAAGACTATCTGTATTAAAATTAAAGTTAGCAGATTACTTATGACGCTGCTTTGCTTGGGAAAAATGTTTGTAAAGTATCCCAAAGTTATAGCTGATTGTAACTTACAGTAGACAATGCCCTCAGGTTCCATGTTATTACAACAGCATATTGAGCAAAGTTAACGTTATTTCAAGCAAGATTAGTCACAGGGGGCTTTGGTGCTCTCTGAGCTTGGTTTTTTTCTAAAAGATATTTTATTACCCAAACTAGGTAACATCATCAGTACTAGTAAAGAGTGGGGTTTGTTCTGAGCTTATATTGATTGTGCACAATATTAAATTGATCTTAGGAGTAAATGTTTAAGTCTCATCATGTTTACAGAAAGATATTTTTTAGACTAGAAATAAGGATGAAAATGTCTCTAAGAGGTCTGTATGAAAAGTTATTTGTATGTGCAAGCATTTTGAGATGGGCTTCATACCCACAAATCCAAGCCACTTAGTAATGTAGATGGGATTGAATACATTGCATTGTTTATCACAATTGCAGTACTTGAATCTCATTTCATTTTATGGCAGAAGTAGGCAGACTTTGCTTGAAGATGATACTTATGGGAGGTGGGATACATTGTCCTGCCTTGAATTTGCAGGGCATTTCACTCTCACGTGTTGACTTCACCAGAACTAAAATATTTGGAACTCTTTGGGGGTTTTCTGCTTTTCAATAGAAGAAATTGCCTTGTGTTCTTTTTAAGGGGTTCTTATGATATTTATTATATTACTTAAATTCCCCTATCCTCCCAGCTTTAAAACATGAAATTGTTCCATGATTTCAGATAGTCCATACCCAAACTCAAAGCATGTGTGTTTTAAACATTCTGTTCTTTAGATAGAATGAAGCAGGATTGTTCTGCTTTCGTACAGTAGAGGCAAACCTGATTCAGATTTAGTAGTAAGACAAGGGCAAAGCAAGGAAATTGTTGCTGGCAGCTGAAGGAATACATTCCCATGTCCAGCTTTTTTTTTTTTTTTCTGCTCTGAACTAGAACATCTTTGAAACATTTGTGGGATATATGAGGGAAGACTGTGGAGCTGATGGAATTCTGGGTTTAACTCTGCAGGCCTCGCAGGTGGGTACTTCATCAATGATTCACGATATGGCATTGATTCTGGCACGTCTAGTTCTACTCACCCTTTGTATATGGGTACTCTGTTGGACTCTGGTCAACCTTTTCCGCAGCCATTCTGTCCTCAATCTCCTCTTTCTTGGCTACCCGTAAGTATCTTTACCTTTTGTCCTGAATGAACAATTCCAATTGTATTGGAGAGGGTAACAAGAAACTCTTTTGAGCAATGAAGTCTGGGTATAGCTTCAAAGCTACTTTTTGGATTTTTGAGGAAAAATCATAAGGGAAGATTTGCCTCTTTCAGAACAATTTTTCCTGTTAATGTCTATTATACATCAGACTTTAATTAATCAGGAGACACTCAGTCCATCAATTTCATAGACGATCTGGATGAACAAGAGGAAGAATACAGATCAAATTGAATAGGAAAATGAGATAAACAATTGTTTGGGAAACTAGTCTCCTTGATAGAAGATTTTGTCTGATATTCATAGATAGGATGTATCACAGGTTATAATCTCATCCTGTCATTTTTCCTTTTTCAGGTTTGGTGTCTATGTTCCATTGTGCTGCTTCCACCAAGATAGTAGAAACCAGCCTCTTTCAACAGACTGCAGCTATTTAGTACAGGATCAACTAGTGGATGATAGTGCCTCAGGGGTTGGCAGTCTTGTGAAGCCCAAAGATTTATTTTCTCTCCTGAGAGAATCTGTCAAAGAACAGTTCAACCCCTCTGTGACCACACCGACGCACAGCTGTCCCTTGTCCCCAGATCTCATTCGCAATGAAGTGGAGGGCCTCAAAGCAGATTTTAACCGCCGAATCAAGGAAGTTCTCTTCAATTCCCTCTTCAGTGCCTATTATGTGGCATTTCTGCCATTGTGCTTTGTGAAGGTAGCTGTTTTTGGAATACTTTACTATTATTATTAGTGCCACTCCACCTCCTAAATCTTGCCTATGGATTGTTGGGGCAATGGATTTCTGGTTAATTCCCCTTTTCTCTGTCTCCCCTTTGGCAGCCTGGATGGCGGAGTGTAGCTGCATCTGGAGTGCCCTAGTATTGCTCCCCGTTGGAGGATAGGTATTGCCATACATGTAGTGCCCCTGTGCTTTTCCCAGTCCTTTTTCCATCCCATTTACTAACCCTGTCCTCTTTTTCAAGACAATTATAACATTCTATTTTGTGCCATAAGATACAGTAGGTGCCAAATTCCGATGCTAATTTGACAATATCCAGATTATCAGCACTAAGACAATCCAAGTAGAATTGGGTAAACCAAAGAGATCAAATCATAGATTTCAGAAACTATTCAGAATAATATAATTCTAAAGGCAGAAGTACATGATATACAGTTAACTTAGTTCTCTATTTTTGAATAACAAAGCATATTGAATTTATCAGTTTACTATGGAATCCATAAGCATACATTTGTGTGAGCACTTTTTGGAAAGCTCAGGGAATTACATTGGAGTTGTAACACAAAGAGTGTGTGCAGCCAGTGTATATAATGCATTAAATATGTCAGAAAAAAATGCCTTAAGTTCCCCTAGCTTACTAGCCTTGCAGTTAATAAGGAATTATGGAAATACCAGAGCCCAAAAAAGGAACTGAAGAGCATGAAAAGGAAAGGCCAAATTGGTCCCAGTGGTGGCAGGAGGGAACACTTGGATCTGTGACTCCTAAGTTGGGAGAGTGGTTCTGACCAAGGAACAACATCGGTGCTTTCTCCCAAGGAGAGAGTAGTGCTAGGAAGACTTAAGATATTGTGAAGAACCCTTACATTCCAAAATCTCTGGTAGAGGACCCGAGATTGAGGAAGATAAATACTGCCCCCATATGAGTGAGATGGCAATTTTTATATGTATGTTTATTATTACAGAACACAGTTGCTTCCAAGATAGTTGGGATGCTCTCATTAATTTATTCTCTGGTTTCTTGCAGAGCACTCAGTATTATGATATGCGTTGGTCATGTGAGCACCTCATCATGGTTTGGATCAATGCTTTTGTCATGCTCACCACACAACTGCTTCCTCCCAAGTATTGTGACTTGCTACACAGATCAGCTGCTCACTTGGGCAAGTGGCAGAAGCTGGAACATGGGTCATATAGTAATACTCCTCAACACATGTGAGTTTGTGGTCGGAACACTTTTTTCTAGGGCTGTAGGAATTTCAGAAAGACTTATCTTTGTAAATTGCATTTATTGAAATTCCCAAGGCTTATGTTTTCTTCTTATATGTTGTATTTTCATATGTAAGATTCAGTGTTAGCAGAATATGGTTTTGATAGGTTTTTGTGTCATAGTCTTCACGAAGTTTGTTAGCTTACTAAAGTTCAAATGCAGAAATAGTGTTGGTGTAATTTCTAGGCCAACATGCCAAACAAAAACGGCCAAAGACAGTCTTCCCAACAAAGCAGTGGTGATATTTAGCTGGTTCTCACTGGTTCGTGCAAACTGGTAGTGACAATTTGGTATGGGTCGCTGAACCAGTAGTGACTTATGGGTGACCACGCTCCTAGCCCCTGACCCGGTCTCCGCTTGTTTGCTTGCCCCACCTGCTCGATGCTCACTCACCCCACCCGATGATCACCCTACCCAGTCACTCCTCACCTATGCAGCACACTAGGTCCTTGTGGCTTGCCTTTAACCTGCTTTCCCATGTGGTGCCTGCGCCCAAACTGAGCAGCCCTGATCTGCCTGCTCACAGGTAAGAGCAGTTGTGCTAGTGCACACACACCCCCCCCATTCCCAGATCTTCCTGCCCACCCCACCCCTGGGCTTGGATGGCTAGCTTCCCCACTGGTGCAGCCACGTCCCCGGCAGCAGTGCTGGCTGGGGCCTAGCTAGCTGCGCACACACACACACACACACTACCATCCCTGGGTTTGGCTGGCTGGCTAAGCTGCCACACGGTACTCTCCCAGCTCTCCCTACCACGTGACGGCTGCAGCACAGTGAGCAGTGGTGGAGGTGCTCCAACTGGGAGGGTGGAGACTCCTGGGGCTGCCTCCCATAACAGCACTACCACCACCTGCTTCCTTTCGGCACCCGGGAGAAGCGAGCAGCGGCAGAAGTGTTCCAAAAGGGAGGATAGGTGGATGTCCCGGGGCTGCTCTCTTCCTTTGTTCCCTCGCCGTCCGCTGCTCTGGAGCTCGTCGGATCAGTTCGTCCCAGACCAGGTGTGTGTGAGAGAGAGAGGGAGGGAGGAAGGGAGGAGAGAAAGAAAAAAAGAAAGCAAGAAAAGGAGAAAAAGAAATAGGAAGAAAAGAAGAAAAAGAAATAGGAAGGGAGAGAGAGAGAAAAAACCTCTGTGCTATTATTTTTAATTGTTCCATTATTTATCATGTGTTAATATTTTACACTGTCCCTACACTGTCCCTACCTAGAGTGATTTTACTGCCTTGCTTTTGCCCAGGGCTACCACATATTTTTCAGGATTTACATGCATTCAATTTCTATAGTCCACAGCATAAATACGCGTGTATTTAACAGTTGAAAGGGACTTTGGAGGTCTTCTAGTCCAACCCCCTGCTCAGGCAGGAAAACTAAGGATGCCAATCTCTGAGTAGAGGTCCTGGGAAAGATGTCATAATAACAGAATAACACTTAGAACGGACCTTGGGGGAGAACTCTATACCATTTCAGAGAAATGGCTGTCCAGTCTTTTCTTTAAAATCTCCTGTGTCGGAGCACCCAGAACTTCTGGCGGCAAGCAGTTCCACTGGTTAATTGTTCTCACTGTCAGGAAGTTTTTCTTAAGTTTAGGTTGCTTCTCTCTTTGTTCAGTTTCCATCCATTACTTTTTGTTTACCTTCTGATGCTTTGGAAAATACACTGTCTCCCCCCCCCCCCC
>BHFT01001796.1:18585-65655 GCA_004320025.1 Laticauda laticaudata
CCCCCCCCCCCCTTTCTTGCCGCTCCTTAAAACCCTGTTGCCTATCACACTCTTGGGCAAAGCATGTGAGCCATTTTCTCTTTTCAGTTGTCCATGAAAGTAAGTACATCTATAGTAGGTAAATAATAAAGTCAAAAAAAGTCGAACAACATTTTTACAGAAGGATAGACATGTTGAGGCTGGGTGTGACAAGGAATGGCTGAGAGGGGAGGAGCCAGGCAAGACACCCCTTGATGTGAGTGACATTGAGTTGGCTACGCCCGCCCAGTCACATGACCACCAAGCCACGCCCACCCAGCAAGCCACACCCACTGAACCAATAGTAAAAAAAAATTGGATCCCACCACTGCAACGAAGGCTTTAGAAGCCCAGTGCCAACATTTTGATGATTCAGATCAATTTAACTTTACCTACCTTCAAACTTGGAGTGATCAGCAATTTTATCCTTGCAATAGCCATAAAAGCCTTCCAACATTCCATGCAACTGAATGGAATGGCTCAGTCATCTTCCTGACTGCTGACTGAAGACAAGCAGGATGTTTGCTCATGAAAGGAACAGTGTCTTATAAATATTTAATGTTCGTTGAAAACTGAAGCAAAATATTGTAAATTAAAAGAAAAACTGGGCAGAGGAGCAGAGGTACATATTACACGTACAAATTCTATGCATCCCTAAATGAAACTCCTAAGGTTGAATAGATTCCTGGGATGGAAACATAATTTGAGCATATCGTAGCTTTTAACAGAAATCAATTGGATTTGCTGATTGTCCGTTGTTTAATATAGTTAGAAAGCATGTAATGTAAATAGTATCATTATAAAAAAGTTAAATTATGAAGAATTTTTATATAGTGTAACTGGGAGTAGAGAATTTTTATCAAATTTGAATGAGAAAAATAAATTTGAACACTCAAACAAGGAACATTTCAGTGATTTCTTAATAGTGAAAAGGCAGGAGTGTTGACTTTGTTTAATTAGAATGCTAGATGTCATTTGTCTACTACCACATTTAGGATTTCCATTACAACTGAAATCTCTGTTATGCTTCTTGAACAAAGATAAAAGTTCAAAAACTAAAAAAACTGAAATATAAAGCATATTGCAAAGGCATCCACATTCATTTATTGAAATTATTCATCTGGTTTTACGTTCTCATAATAATGAAATATTTTTCTTTGTCCATAGCTGGTCTGAGAGCACAATCTGGCCACAAGGAGTGCTGGTACGGCATAGTCGATGCTTATATAAAGCAGTGGGACCTTATAATGTAGCTGTGCCTTCAGATGTCTCTCATGCTCGCTTTTATGTAAGTATTATAGTGGATTATTGAGGGTCTAGGAATAAAATACTGCTTGCCATGAGATACAGATTTCTGTTCTTTTACAACAACAAATCATTAATAACTAGCAAAGATTGGAGGAACTTAAATGTCTTGTAATTAAAATGTGGTTCTTCCTTGCTATTCAGAGATAATGCTGCTAATAAATTCTATAAACACACATACTTTGTTTCCTTCCAGTTCCTCTTCCACCATCCCTTACGGCTTCTCAATCTGCTGATTCTCATAGAAGGCAGTGTGGTCTGTTATCAACTCTACTCCCTGCTGCGCTCAGAGAAGTGGAACCACACGCTTTCCATGGCCCTGATACTCTTCTGCAACTACTATGTCTTATTTAAACTCCTGAGGGACCGAATAGTATTGGGCAAGGCCTATTCTTATCCACTCAACAGCTATGGGTTAAAAGCCCATTAGCTATCTGTGGAAGGAAAGGATATTTTCATACAGTTATATTTTTTTTCCTTGCAACTGTTTATAAATATTTAAAAAAAATATTTTATATTTTGTATACTACTGTTTTTTGTGGGGTAGGGAAGGGCCAAGTGGCAGTTAAATGTCAATTTGTAAACAAAGTTATTTTATATAAAGACATCATTGTGTATATACTGTATATCAACATATATCTATGTGAAGCAAAAGCATTGTATGTGTGGTCCCTTTATTGTGCATGGAGGTTAGCCACCATAAAACTGTTGGTTTTATGTCTAGGACTTGCCTATTTGCTATACATTTAGCCAAAGGTGGCCATTGCTTACAGTTGTGGACAAGACATGGGCAACTTCCTGGATCTCTTTTTATGGTCACTGACTTTTTTAAAAGATCATGCTATAAAAAAAAAACCATGCCAATTTTTTTACCTTTAAGGCACTGAAATGGTAATGGTGCCCTTCAGTTTGTTTTAACCTTCTTTACTTGACAGAAAACTCCAGCCCACTCACGCTTAAAGAACAATTTTAATAACACTTTCAAGCACATAGAGCAATAGAATAAAATATTATCCAACATCACCTGGTGCAATAGCCAAAATTATGTTTTGCACATTTGAGTTATACAGGTAAAGCCTGAGTTATGTAATGGAGCCTGTCAATGACATTTGTAATTCAACAAGTGAATCACATAACTTGCATGTGATCGTTCTCTGCTTTTACCCACACATTCACTAATCAAATGTGTGGGTTGCTGAGTGCACGAGGTATCTCAAGGTAAGGAAGGCTGTGGGGGAGGTTCCCCTGTCCCATCTTGCCATGCCAGACTTGCAGACCTTGCAAAGATCTGTCTCCTCTCCGCTGCAGTTTCTTTGCCATTGAGGGAGAGGAGGGCAGGATGATTTCCATCCCAGCAAATGCTTTTTGTGCCAAGAGTGAAATGTTCTTGGGTGCGGGGGTTGATCAGATGCAACTTCAGGCACCTGTTCTTTGCAAAAGTGGATGGGTGTTTGAAATTGCACAAGATCATGGACCCCAGAACATTTCACTCAGCGCAAAAAGCATTTGCAAGGCAATCGGGCACTAGAAACAAAATCGTCCTACTCCCTCTCTCTCAAAGGCAAAGAAACCATGGCAGAAAGGAGACAGATTTTTGCAAGGTCTGAGACGGCAGGATGGGGGTGGGTGAGGTAGCAGGGGAGATAAGGTCGGGGTCTTATGGTGTAACTTCAAATGGTCACTGTCATAACTTGAGGATTACCTGTATTCTCAAATGGCATGTTATGTCTATTTTGCATAGGATTGCTTAGTAGGCAAGCAAGGAAGATAAAATAATTTAGCACACCGTTTATATTGGTATTTAACAGAATAACAAAGTTGAAAAGGATCTTGGAGGTCTTCTAGCCCAACTCCCTGTTCAAACAGGAGACTCGATACTATTTGAGATAAATGGTTGTCTAATCTCTTAAATTCTCCAATGTTGGAGTACCCACAATTTCAATGTTGTACTGCATCCTTCATTTTGCATTTTATATAGAATTGGAATTTTAAAACACTGGTGTTTTCCTTTATTTATTATAATCACAGATAAGCACAAGTTTTTAATATTTTGTTCTGTAACTGAGTAATCCAAGTGGGGCCCATGGTCATCTTCTTTGGCAGTATTTTTAATTAAAAAGAATTACCAGTAAATGAGACTAGCCTCTGCAAACTACTAGCCTTGAGTAACTTATAAGAATGTTCAGTGCTCTTAAGGCATCTTGGAAAGAAAGCTTAGTCCCTCTTTTTGAAGCTATATCCATTGGCCCAGAAATAGGGATAAAAGCAAGTACTCATTCTGTGATCTGAACGTTTTGTGACTGACCATAACAGCTATTTTGTGAAAACAGTCAGTTCTGTGAATTAAGAGTTACCAAATATGAACAGCAAACATGTAGATGGCTACTAGATGGCAACACAAAATTAGATAGCACTCTTACCTCGACCTCTCAGATTTTACAGCCTGGATCAGATAACTTGTCTTGGAATGCTAGCTAAACCTTCTGCCACATAATAGCTGCCTCTCCCTTGCTTTAATTAATTTTTTTATATGTCTTTGGTCAAGATGCCATACAAAGTGATTAAACCTTGGCTAAATGACAGGGTGCACAACAGCACATATGAGCCCTATAGAATTGCAGAACAACATGAGAACTAAACTAGTGTTTTCTAACAGAAGTATGTTCAGCACCTTATCATTTTTTTCCAAAATAAGAGGATAGACAAATTAGTAATGAGGATTAAGTCCTCTGTAGTAGTTTATGTATGCAAAATCTTAATGTTTTCTTTAAAGGAATGACAAGTGTGACAATCACAGGCATGATTGCCTTTACTTCCTATTTATAGATGCTCTGTTGCTTGTTTTTCTTGGTCATACTACATTGTGACAAAATGTTTAATACAAAATAGGTATATGCAGAAGCAAAAAACCTACAGAAATGCCACTTGAAATAGTTGCAAGAGATTGAGAATCCTTTTTGGATGCCCTTGTCCCAGTACTTTTACAAAATTAAGTTTTCTAATACAGGTAGTGCTTGACTTATAACCACATCTGAGCCCAAAATTTTTGTTGCAAAGTGAAACATTTGTTAAGTGAATGTTGCCTCATTTTATTACTTTCCTTGCCACAGTTGTTAAGTAAATCTGCAGTTAAGTTAGTAACATAGTTATTAAGTGAATCTGACTTCCCCATTGGCTTTGCTTGTAAGATCACAAAAGGTGATCACATGATTCCGAGACACTGCAACCGTAACAAATATGAATCAGTTACCAAGCTTCTGAATATTGATTGTGTGATTATGGGGATACTTCGATGGTCATAAGTGAAAAATGGTCATAAGTCACTTTTCTCAGTGCCGTTGTAACTTTGAACAGTTAGTAAATGAACTGTTGTGAGTCGAGGACTACCTTTATACTAAAGGTTTTATATTTACCTTATACCAGAATATTTTAGTTAGGTTGAAGAACAGAAAGGCTTTTCTAAGAAACCAGTCTTACTCTTATCATTTTAACAATATACCATTATCAAGGAGGACAGAATTGTAACTTTCAATCTCATAGTCACAGATTTTGTAAACATTTACAAAGGTATGGATAAAGAATAATTACTTGCTTACAGATGCTTATTCCCTCATATTGTTCAATTTAACATTAACTTGAGACCACCACTCCTAAACTCAAGAAAACCTGCATAATTTGTGTACTCTCCTCCCATTCATTGAATACAGCCTGTTGTTTAAGGTAAGGCTGAAAAAACCACTACTTTCTATTATTCAGTGAAATATCTACTGAGAATGTGGTTCCAGATCCAAATCCAGGGTTTTATCCACTGATAACTTCAAGTCGGTCTAATCTGGTGATTATTAGGACAGTGCTTGCAACTGTCCTAAGATTATTTCTGGAAAATTTCTCATGTCTTCAATATTGTTTGTCCTAAGGATAGCTTGGTTCAGAATGACAATATGTATGTTATTTCCAGTAGTGAGATTCAAAAAAATTTACTACTGGTTCTGTGGGTATGGCTTGGTGGGCATGGCAGGAGAAGGATACTGTAAAATCCCCATTCTCTCCCCACCCCTGGGGAAAGGTTACTGCAAAATCCAATTGCCTCCCCACCCCACTAACCTGCTTTCCAGCTCCGTTCTCCTGTGCAGGGCAACAAAAGAAGAGCTAACCGATCAGTTGGGACTCAGGAGGCAGAGAATAGATGGGGGCAGGGCCAGTCAGATGGTATTTGCCGATTCTCTGAACTACTCAAAATTTCTGCTACCAGTTCTCCAGAATTGGTCAGAACCTGCTGAATACCATATCTGATTATTTCTATGGCTTCTTAAATACTATTTTGAGACATGCCCAAACTTCAAATTTGGAATATTAATCTTTGGAAAACTGCCACACCAATCAACATTTCAGAGTTTTCTGAATATTGTATTTATTTTATCCCAAACTCGGATAAGTGAACAAATCCATTGCATTAAATATTGTATTAATGATGCTGATGCCAATCCCATCAAATTTTCTGAATCAATTACTTTCTGTCACTTTGAAAAAGAACATGGATGCACAAGTCTATAGGAACTGGTGAAATGATTTGCTTTCATTTTGACACAAGAAATTAACATTCTGCTAAACTATAAAGAAATACAATTGTGCAATATTACTGGAGGGTACATATTGTTAAGAGTTTTGTCAGAGTTGGGTTTAAAAAAAAAATCTGTAAATGCCCATCATCCTTTCTAAGAAATTTTCCATGCAAGAAACATCAAAAATACTATCCAATATACACAGGTGAAACAAAAAATTAGAATATTGTACAAAAGTTTATTTATTTTAGTAATGCAACTTAAAAGGTGAAACTAATATATGAGAAAGACTCTACACGCAAAGCAAGACAGTTCAAGCCGTGATTGTCATAATTGAGATGATTATGGCTTACAACTCATGAAAACCTCAAATCCACAATCTCAGAAATTAGAATATTGTGAAAAAGTTCAATATTCTTAGGCCCAAAGCGTCCCACTCTAAATCAGCTAATTAAGCATAAACACCTGCAAAGGGTTCCTGCGCCTTTAAATGGTCTCTCAGTCTTGGTTCAATAGAATCACAATCATGGGAAAGTGCTGACCTGACAGTTGTGCAGAAAACCATCAATTGACACCCTTCATAAGGAGGGAAAGCCTCAAAAGGTAATTGCAATGAAGTTGGGTATTCCAAAGTGCTGTATCAAAGCACATTAATAGAAAGTTCTGGAGAAGGGGAAAGCATGGAAGAAAAAAGGTGCACAAGCAGTAGGGATGAACCACAGCCTGAAAAGGATTGTCAGGAAAAGGCCATTCAAAAGTGTTGGGGACTTTCACAAGGAGTGGACTGAGGCTGGAGTCAGTGCATCAAGAGCCACCCACACATAGACAGATCCTGGACATGGAACTTCAAATGTCGTAGTCCTCTTGTCAGGCCACTCCTGAACAACAAACAATGTCAGAAGCCTTCTACCTGGGCTAAAAGAAAAACACAGACCATGGTCTGTTGCTCAGTGGTCAAAGTCCTCTTTCTGATGAGAGAACTTTTGCATCTCATTTGGAAAACAAAGACCAGAGTCTGAGAGGAAGAATGGAGGGCCCAATGCTTGAAGTCCAGTGTGAAGTTTCCACAATCTCTGTTGATTTGGGGAGCCATGTCATCTGCTGGTGTTGGTCCACTGCTTCATTAAGTCCAGGGTCAACGCAGGCGTCTACCAGGAGATTTTGGAGCACTTCATGCTTCCTTCTGCAGACGAGTTTTATGGATGCTGACTTCATTTTCCAGCAGGACTTTGCACCTGCCCACAATGACCGAACAATGTAGAAGAGCTGAAGGCCGCTATTGAAGCGGTCTTCCAAAACACCTCAGCAGTGCCACAGGCTGATAGCTTCCATGCCACGCTACGTTGAAGCAGTAATTGCTGCAGAAGGGGCCCAAACCAAGTCCTGAGTACATATGCATACTTATACTTGTCAGAGGTCCAATACTGTTCTATGTACAATCCTTGTTTTTTTGATTACATGTAATACTCTAATTTTCTGAAATTGTGGATTTGGGGTTTTCATGAGCTGTAAGCCATAATCATCTCAATTATGACGAATCATGGCTTGAACTATCTTGCTTTGCATGTAATGAGTCTATCTCATATATTAATTTCACCTTATAAGCTGAATTACTGAAATAAATGAACTTTTGCACCATATTCTCATTTTTTGTGTTTCACCTATACATACTGAATGCAAATGTCACATACAGTATTTAAAATGCATTCAAATTGTATCTGAATAGAATCTGCTCAATCGTAAAATCTTAAGCATCTGGATGTTTATAAACAATTCGTATCAATATAAACTCTAAACACTCCAGACATCTACAGCACTGTATATCCTTTAGTAAGTTAACCATTTCGTGCAAATTTAATTTTCTCTGCATTTTTTAATGGGAGCTTGTGAATCTGTCCTGAAGACCTTTCTAACTGTCATCCCTTAAGCCGTTTATATTTAAACAGACAACAGTATAGGAACTGGAAGTGTTAAGGAATTTTGAAGCTGGACATATTATCTCAGAATATCATAGTAAATTATTGGTTTTGCTAGTGTACCATGAAATTGCTCCAGTTTCAGACCTATTTAGAACAGCAACGCTTCATTCCACCACTTGGTCATCATCTGTGAAAGAAACAGCAAGATACCTATAAAAAACTGCTGAGATACTGTACCTTCTCAGAATATACTTTTGGGAGTGGACAGAGATAGTTGCTATAAGCTCATTTGATCTCTGGCTGCAAAGAGCTTTGAGACATTGGATGTAAAACAAGTATGACCAAAGGAAAATTAGACAACCTTGAAAACCATTACAACAATTATTTGTTGGAACAATTACAAAAGTGCTTTCTCTCAGTACAGGAAATCCTCAATGACAATTCGCTTAAGGCTAGGTCACACTGGCCGACGGATGCAAAACGTATGCAAAAAGGACACAACGGACAAACAAATTTTCCATCCGTTGTAATCCACTCTCAAAAGTGCCCCAAATTTGCATAAACAGAGCGGACAACAAAGGAAAGGAACGGACGTGGGGAGGATGTAGCGGGGATGTAAAGCGGATGTTCGTAGGAAGCCTAGCGGATGGAAGCAGGTGGAAGGCAGAAATATGACACATCCGAACAGGGTTCCGGGGGAGAACAGTCGAAGCAGATGACGATAGCGAAGGAGGCGGATGCATAGCGGATGCATAGGGATGTAAAGCGTTCCGTGCGGCATCTGCGGGGTGGATGAATTGCGTAAGCTGCGGACCATAAAAGGATGCAGCTCGCAAGCAGGTCACCATTAGAGAAAAGACCTGCTGCCAGAGTACATCTTGAGAGAACACCATGGGAAGAAGAGGAAGCTGTGCCTACCCCTGCCAAGCCCTGGCAAGAAGGAAGAACCACATCCACCCCGGCGGCGACTCTGAAAGCTGCTGGTGCTTCTGCTTGCTGCTGGTGGTGCTTCCTGGTGTTGCTGCTACTGGTGCTTCTCCTGCTGGTGCTGGTGGTAGCTTCTCCTGCTGCTGGTGCTGGTGTGCCTTCCCTGCTGCTGCTGGCTGCTGCTGCTGCTCTCCTGCTGCTGCTGCTGCTGTGATGGAACCAGCTCTCCTGAGAGCTCCATGCACACACCATCCCCTGTTGTACTCTCGGGCCAGGGCACCCAATGGCACCTCAGACCAGACTCCAGCAGGGACGAGCCACCTTCCACAGTCCCTGGCCCTTTACATCTGAGACCATGGCCGCCTCAAAGTGATTGAGAAGAGTGCCAGAGACTGAGTTGTTACTGTTCACTTTATCTTTTGCTTAAGACATTTACTTGTCAGTTTTGTTTTTATAAAGTACATAAGTTTGTTATTAAATAAAGTTATGCTTGCTTCACACACTTGGTTCATTTTTTTTTACTTAATAAAGTGTTGGGGAAAACTTTGAAAAACAGAGTTAAGCCTTTGCATGCTTGGGGATTGGTAGATAGCTGTGGGGATGCGATGAGTGTGGGATGGGTAAGGTTAGCTGTGAGATGGAAAGCTGTGGATGGGTAAGGATAGCTGTGGGATGGATAGCTGTGGATGGGTAATGGATAGCTGTGGGATGGGTAAGGATAGACTGTGGGTATGGGTAAGGATAGCTGTGGGATAAGGAATAGTTCTGGGATTGGGTAAGAAATAGTTGTGGGATAGATAAATGCCCAGTGCAGGAGCATAGTGGGACTGTATGGTCCACCCTCCAGCTGCCACACATAAATGGCCCTTTATTATCTATAACAATTTAAATCATTGATCAACACATTTCAACATAAACAAAACTCTTTATTTAATGCCACTGTTCATTGTAAGGCCATCTCAACATAACATGGCACAATTCATCAGTGTGATGAACAGGCTGAAGAAGCATCTATTTAACCATCTACCATCCGTTGCGGGAGTAGGCAGGAGATCGCAGACCGTGCAAGGTTAGATGTGAAATGGATGGGTTCTAACTTCGTAGCGCTCCTTAGTGCCACTCCAGACGTCGCATCCACCGAGCTGGGGATTTGCAGCCACTCAGTGTTTCAGGAGGTTGCGTACTTGGCGGGCTTAGGGTAGTGCAGTTCTTCCCTTCACGTGAAGCTCTGTGTGGGGCCTTGCACTATCCTAGCCAGTGTCTATCTTGCCTCCATTCCCGGTCTCCATGTACCCGCCATTCCATTGTTGTGCACCATGGTTCCCCACCAGCAGAGCCTCTGTTTGCAACACTGGGGAAGCGTGGTGCGCATGAGATTGTGGCAGAGATCCAGCAAGCTTCCACGATGCTCCTCACAGTCTTGTGGGCGAATGCTGTGCTATGTGGGTGGGTAAGAAGTAGCCTATGGAACTGTTGGGCCAGATGCCAAAGGCATTCTCCACCCTTCGCGTCGTGCCCTGGACAGCGCCTGTTAGTTGAAGTATCCATCTCTAATTCACTATGGGGGTGAGGTTGATGCTTTTGAGCTGTACATGACTCATGAGGTAGGTGCTCTGATGGGAGAAGGCACTCATCACCCGCGATGCAAGTATGGGCACATCTTGGGTGTTTCGTTGGTAAGCGGGTTTGAGTCCTGGAAATCCCATTGAATAGAGGATTGCATTGTCCAGGCCCTCAGTGATAGCTTTGCGAGGTTGTCCACTGGCGGTTGTAGTATTTGGGCAATCTTGAAGCTGACTACCGTTCATGAGAGCATGCATTACAGTGAACTGTAGTAGTCAGGCATCAACCATGGCAGATGAGGATGATGCTGAAGAGAGCCCTTGTCAAGTTGAAAATAATTGGACGCCTTGGTTTCGGCTGGAGCTTTGCAGGCCACGTGCTTCCAATTGCTATGGCTGCCAATGGTGTGCGGAAAGTTTCCACCTGCTGTAATACCTGCGTTCTTGAACTTTCCTCCAGGCCTTATTCAGCTGGCTGGGACATTGGAGAAGCTTCTCGCAGTATTCTTCATGATGGGGCAGCGTGCACGCCATTCTGCTGACCACAATGCCTGATAGGGGGTGTTGGCTGGCCACCCTGCCAGGCATACTGCATGTTTCGTAATTGTGGTCCTCTGAAGGCGCAGGTGTGGCGCAGAGTACAGTGCCAGACTCTCAGATCCGTCAGGGTCACGAGGCCTGGGACGATAGTTGGTGCTCGCTGGTTCAAAACCTGGTGTCTTCAGATTGCTCCATCAAAGCTTCGTCAAACATCGGCTGCGCTCAGCACCTATGAAGTGCTGGGAATTCACACGAGGTTCTAGCATTCCTTCATGCTCACCATCCAGTCTTGTCATTGAAGTTCCAAAACTCCACATCTCTCCTACTCTCATTCTCGTCTGACTGCCAGGACAACTCTGGAACCGCGTGCCTTACTCCTGAGTAAAAAGGTGATAGACAGTCTGAAAGGCCTGGATTCCGGTGTTGAACTGAGCTGCCCTATCCTCAAAGAGTGTCTTGCGATATCCATGGCTCAGACATATCCAGTGGATGATGTGGAAGGGCAAGAGGCAAGCTGAAGTAGGTCTTGCAACTTCCAGGCTGTGGACATGATAGTCGAGAATTACTCAGGTGAAGTTTCCATCCCCCTTTTATATAGGAGAATGTCGGTTCTTCCGCGAAGGTGTACCGTATACAACATACTCTAAACATACTCACAGACATCCTAACTATCCGTACCCATAATACGAATGTCTTTGTTCGTTTGTAATGCTTTATATCTGAGCTGCATCCTCTTTCATCCTTTCTATGTCCATTGCGACTAACGCTGTGTGGATGTTCCGCATACCTTTCGCTTCCTCTCTTTCCACTCGGAGCGGATGTAGTTGTGGGATGCCCAGATGGATGCTGAGAGGATACATCGGACGTGTAACAGATGACAACGGATGTTAGAACGTTTGTTGCCATATGTGTCGCGGATGTAGAAGATGCGGTCAGTCGTCTGTGATATCTACGCCAGCAGGGGTCATGAAAGGTATATTCTGATCTATAGACCGCTCAAAAAGTTTTTACGTCGGTCAGCCTCAATGAAAGTATTGTGAGTGATGAAATTAGGCAGTAGTACGGATCTGGTTACGGAGTAGAAGGTGTAGTGAAAGGCTTGTTAATGCAGGTGAGTACACGAGTACGGATGTAATCGCGTTTTTCGCAACGGATGGCTGCTTGTTTTGGTCCGTTTTACATCCTCTTTGCATCCGTTGGTGCAGTGTGACATGGGCTTTAGTAACCATTCAAAGTTACAATGGTACTGAAAAAAGTGACATGATCATTTTTCACATTTATGATCATTGCAGCATCCCCATGGTCACTTGATTTGCATTTGGATATTTGACAACTGACTCACATTTATTTGCATTACCTGAGGTCATGTGATCACCATTTGCAACCTGACAAGCAAAGTCAATGGGGAAATCAAATTCACTTAAAAACCAAGTTACTAATTTAACAACTGCAGTGATTCATTTAACAAAGATGACAAAGTCATAAAATGGGGCAAAACTCACTTAACAAATTTATCAGCAACATAAATTTTGGGGCTCAATTGTGATCATAAGTTGAGGACTACCCGTATTACATATTTTAACCAATAACAAAAGCACACAATTTAAAATTCACAGGACATATAGTATATTAATTACATCAGCAGGTACAGGGATTAAGTTTCTCAATGGAAACCAAAATATTTTTTCAAAATTGGAAATGCAAAAATAACTAGAAAATGGGTCTTCTATTGAAATAAATAAGAGGCTCAGGTAAGCTGTCTCATTAATAAGTAGAATTCTGGAGGTAGGCATAGGGATCTTTTTTTAAAAAAAGTAATCTTCCAGGCTTCAGAATAAGGGACATTAGAAGAAATGTTTTTTATGGTGGTATCTTTTGTGGGTAAAGAAAAGAAAGAACAGTTTGCATTAGGAACCAATAGCCCAGGTTTTCCAAAAATGTAGAGATTCAAATCAACATTTTTCACTGGGCTCAAAGCAAACCAGGTCACCAAAATATAATCAGAATACATTATTTCAATTAGAATTGCCACACCTATATTTTGGAAAACTTAACTTGTGGATGTTTTTTAAAGACTTCATAATCAAGTACAGAATACCCTTTCTTACATAATAGACATGTTATACAAAGTCAGAAACCCATTAATTTCCACATCAGGCTCAATCTTGTAAAAGTTCCACCCTCAGGAAAGTCAATTGTATGTTAATTAGTTTAGTCCAGCTGGTATGTATTATGCACTCTGAATAGAGACTTGAGAAAAAAGCATAAAACATGCTATAAAATGGTACTCCTCTTGGTGCTGTCTAGCCTATTTGTTCTCTTTTTAAAAACTTCTTATTTCCCAAAGAATAACCAGAAAAGGAAAAGGATATCTAAGTTTCCCATCTTCTTTCAGTCTAACCTGATCAATTTACACACTTAAAAAATAGAGATGACAACTAGCTACCCACTGCAAAGCTGGCTGGAATGCTACCAAAGATGGAAGCCCCGATATAATTTTCATTTATTTATAGCTTATCTTTAGTATTTTTACAAATAAATCAAGGCAGTGAACATAGCCAATACACTTTCCTCCTCTTACTTTCCCAATAAACCTATGAAGTGAGTTGATGTGAAAGAGAGTGACTGTCCCAAGATCACCCACTTGGCTTGTATGGATAAGCTAAGACTAGAACTCTGACCCCCACTTTTTAGCCTGATACCTTAACCACTGGACCAGGGCTGTCAAACCACTAGACCACGGGCTGGATGTATCATACACTGGCCATGCCCACCCCCATTTTAGTGAAGGGGGGGAGTCGTGATACATCATGTGATGATAACATGACAGTGAGAGTTTGTCACCCCTGCACTGGACTAAACTCTCATCATCCTAGTTTATCTGCTTTGGAGATTACCAATAGCTCAGGCCAAGACAGGGTTTGTTATGCATATATCTACATTAGTTGACTACAAAATTATGGTTGTAAGTCATGCTGGTAATTAAGTGGATTGCAACATGACCACAACCAATTTTATGATGTTTTCAATGTTTTTGCTGGTAACTGGAAGTTTCAGTTTCTGGCAAAAAATATAAACCACAGTCGCATAATGCTGCAAATGGTTGTAAATGTGGGCCAGTTGCTGAATACCCAGAGTGCAATTACTTGACTGCAGGGAGAACTGAGCAGCCAACTGTCAGAATTTTGAACCTAAATAGCCTTGGGGAAATCAGTTGTAACTTTAAATGTATGTGAAGTGAACAGCTATAAGGTGACCTATAAACTTTTGTTAGTATATATTTGAAGCAAAACTGGTCATATTCACAAATGTTTGAGTGAGTGCTTTTGTCAACACATTAGGAATGCCAAGAATGCTATGGCATATTAACTCCCTTTCTAGGTTATAGACAACTTCCCAATTTCTCTTTTTGAAAATTCATACTTTTAAAAAAGATTTCATATTCACAATAAGATATACTGAGAGCAATCTTACACACAAGACACATTACACCTGAATATCATTTCTGTAAGCTATAAGCTTCTGTAATAGAAAGTAGATACCTTTCTATTTTTGAAAAGTTGTTAAGCAAACAAATAGAATAGTTGAGTCTCATTCTAAAAAGGCATCAGTATTAACATTTGACTAAATAATGCATTTTTATTTGCTACCCTGAGTTTGCAAGGGATGGAAAAAGATGCGTGTTTCAGTAGGATTTGATAGAAATATAAAACATATTTCCACCATCTGTGATTATTCTAGCAAGGCTATCCTAGCAAAGGCTAGGAAGGAATATGGCCACATATGAGGATTCAGAAATTGAAAAAAAGAAACTGGATGAATGTAGGTGGATGAATTAATCAGAAAGATTATTCTTAACTGCGTTCACTGAGTTCACACCAAATTACAGAAGATAATAACTTACTTGTAAACTGATGGGAAGCCCTGAAATTGTATATCCAACTGGTACCACTAGGGCTGGAATGCCTGTCAAGTTGGCCAACTGCATGTATCTGGAAAGATCAATGGAAACAATATTAATAATGCGAAAAATTCTGGAAAAGAAGTACTGAACTCTCTGCAGATTGTAAATCCAAGCCTCTTTGAACGTATTTGGCAAGTATATTTTTCTTCTTATAACTCTAACAAATAATATTTTTCTTCTTATAACTCTAACAGAAATGGTTTGCTGTATAGCCAAGTAGTAGCAATCCAAGAGTTAAGCAGCCAACAAATACATTTAAATGGAAAGAATGTTAAAAGATAAACAGGCCAAAATTATGCCATATTTTCTACACATCCACCAGTGGAGATACCTATGGCTAGGTCGTTCTTTTTTCCTTTTCTATGAACCCATATGCATTTTAGGAGGCCGTCATCCTTGGTGATCTTTTACATATAATGCAACTCCACCTCCTCTTTTGTTATGTCTGTTTCTTTTGAAAATTTTATATCCTTCCATCATTATATTCCAGTCATTTCACCCCACTAAGTTTCAGTAAAGGCAACTAAATGATACCTGTTCTCATGTACTAGTACTCCACTCCTTTCCTTTCCCCTTTCTTTTCTTTTTCTTTCCTTCCGTCAACTCATAAAATTTCTTCCTTTACATTTGTTATTCTTTCTACTCTTCTTTCAGTTTTTATTGTTACAATTATAAACTAATAAAATTATTTTTAAAAAAATTGAACTAAAGTGTTAATGGTTGCATATCTCTTTGAAGATATGGAATCTGGCTTTGTTGGTATCATCCACATCTTATTCTTGACTGGGGGAAACAACTAAAAAGATGGCCTAGAACTTGAGTGTCAAACTTGCTACATCACGTTGCTGTCAAGAAATCTTTCATGACATTTTTTCCACTTGCAGAGCAGGGGTGGGTGTGGCCTGTACGTGACACATCTGGCCCACAGGCCACCAGTTCAACACAGCAGCCTAGAAGCTTGATTTCATTCCCCTCGTTTATTATTTTGTAGGTGTCACTTTGTTTTTTTTATTGCACATAATCTTGTTCTCACTTCATGGTCCGTAGAGTTGTCTGAACATCACTACATCCAGTCAGGAGGTCTGATTCATGGATTACTGGTGCACAGCATGCAGTACCTTACACAAAACAAAAATTACAAAATTATAGACTTTATTTTCTACATCTGTTATGCATCTATATAGAACTTTTCAATGAAAAATCGTACTAATCTATTAAAATAGTTCTTTAACAAAAACATGTTGACTATGTTGCTTTGGAAATTCAAATATACTGTTTAAAATATACACATCTTTATACATTTATAATTATTTTATAAATAAACTGCATGGCTTTAGCAAACAATTCATTAAATTTATATTCCATCTGACTCCCAATGAAATGAGTTTTCAGCTTTTAAAGTACAACATACTTCCATAAAATCAAATCTAAGTATCCTGAACTGGTAGTGATTTCACTTCTGCTTGACACATAGCCAATGAACAGCAGCTCATCACTTAGTTGTGTAAGTGGTTCCTGTCAAACTGCTTTTGTTTTTAGGAACATTTGATAGTCATTACCATGTCCACTCACTTGGATTTCAAAGTAAGACTGAGTATGTTATATACAATGTACTTGTCCCTTTCTCTGGTTTGTTCCTTTTAAACAGATTACATTCATCAGCCATTGTACTCCATTCAAGGGATTCATCTAATCCTCTTCTCTAATTTCTCATCTAATCCATTCTCTAATTTCTCATCCTCCACAACAGCAAAATCCCTTCTAGATTATTTTTCTTAATCTGAGCATTAATATATGCATAATGATGGACATTAACTTCATAGACCAATTTTCCTTGTTTTTCATTTAGTCATTTGGTAAGACCAATTATGAAAACTCTCCTACTTCTTTCTACAACACAAAGTCCTTAGTTGGAAACCATATTGTGAGGTTTTTATTGCAAACTTTCTGCAAACGTCAATCTAAACACTTGCTAAACACATTCATCATGTGTTCTGACTTAGGCTTCCTTAGAAAGCATAAAACACAATCTTAATTCTGGCAAAACCTCTTTGATTTCCACAGCTGTGGATTATGTTCATTCACAGTCTGTAAGGCTTCACAAACAGTCTTTCAGGGGAATGTTTATAAACATCTACCTTATCAGACTTGGAATGCTGCCAGAGAATTGCCAAACGCAGGGCAAGGCCAAACTTGACACAGAGTCAAACAGAACTTTTCAAGGCTGAATCGACCAGACGAATTAACTGCTTCCTGCAAAAGCTCATGTCCCATTCACTTGTCTTTTATGCCCTATGGGAGAGGCCAATTATCTCCAAGATGTGGCCTTAGTCCTGAGTCAGCCCTGTTTTCTCAATTGTTCTTGTCTTTTGGTAGCCCTGCACATGCGCAGGCTGGGAACCGGTTCCAGAAACTCCCCCGCCTCACTGCTGTGTAAGTCTGAAGGCAGATGATGACTGCCAGCCTGCCCTGGCTCCATCTCTGCCTCTGATGCAAAACTCTCATCCACGCCTTCCTCAGCCTCCAAGACTGCCCAGGTTCTTCTCCAACCTCCTCACTACTGTACGACTCTGCTGATAGCTCCGTCAGCCGCCGGTGGGCCACAACACCATGCTTCAATCACAAAGCATCAGCTTTTAGGAATTTTTCAGTACAGGTAGTCTTCAACTTAACAATTGGTTCCTTAGTGATAGTTAAAACCTAGACAGACTTAAATTACTTATGGCCCAGTTTCAAAGTTATAGCTACTGCAGCGCTCCTGTGGATACTCATCCTTAAAACCAATTGCAGGGATACTGATTGCAGGGATGCTGCAGTAGTTCCCCAACCTATCTCTTTCCCATCCTGCCCTGCAAGATCCCCACACACCTTATGCTTCCCCCCCATGATGGGTCCCCACAGGCTTTGAGCCTGCTTCTCACCTCACTGGGCTCCATCTCCCATTCCCCATCATAAACTTTCCTCTGGAAGGGTTCTGGTGCTGACATTGGGAAAAGAGGCCATTCTACTTCTGCGCATCCTTAGGCTGTGTAGCTCTGTCCTGAAAGCAGGCCTCATTTTTGGAGCGGCTGCAATGAATTGTGGCCACTGTGAAAATGGCACCCATTTCTGGGACAAAGCCATGCAACCTTTTGATGTCAAGGGTTAGAGTAGCAGGTCCTCATTATTATATGATACAAAATCCATTCTTGTAATGGATTTCTTGTAATGGATTTCTAATATTTGGCTTAGTGAGATCTTCCAAGTTTCAAAAAAAATAGGAGTCATATCAATTCCATTGCCATATTTACTCCCAGTAAATTCTTTGCAGAAAATCATCTCAAGATGGAACCACAAGATTGACTCCACCTCTGCTGGCTAGAAGGTAGGGCTTATATTTTTCCCATCTAGTTTAGAATAGCTTTTCCCTTCAGTTTTAGCTCTACCTTCTGCAGAAGAAGAAAGTATTCAACCCACCTCTATCTTTGTCTATTGGCTGCTCATATGTGGGTGTCAGCTAGCTTGCTACTTGCTACTACTGCTACAGAAATGGGGGTGGGAGAATTCAGTGGAGATTTTTTCTTTGCAGCTTTGTAATTACTGATCTGAGATTTGCTTCTCTCTCCAAGGTCATTTCTTTCCGCTTTGGAATGCAATATCCAGAGACGATACACTTGAATAAAAGATTTTCTCAAAACATTTCCTGGCTGGTGCTTGCCCTAGCTTCAAGGGGTTCACCTCTAGGGTTTGTTTTCAATTTGGGGCTTCATGCGTTTTTGCCTCAGAACTTGCCTGATTTAAGCTGTATTCAGTTCTTTCCTAGTAAAAGTATCTTTTCTCTGAATCTATGGAGCCAAAGGTTTTTATTTCCAAGGATCAAACAGAGGCTGCCTTTCTCCCAGGCAATGGGAGAAAGTGAGAAAAGAAGATATAAGTAGATGACAGACTAGCATATAATATATATATTATATAATGTATAATGTATAATAATTATGTGTGTGTGTGTGTGTGTGTGTGTGTGTGTCAGAGAACCATCTGCCTTCCCTTCCTCCTCTTCAGAAGAAAATAATGGCAATCAGGGATCACAAAGGCCCTTTTCTTTTTTATTCTTGTTCATTTCTTAACTAGGTTTACAGAAAAAAATTAAAAATTACAGAAGTACAAAATACAAAAACACACAAAAACTAAAAAAATAACAAAAACAATTTTAATGACTCTATTAATTGCACGGCCTACTGAACAACAGTTGTAACAAATCAATAGATCCAATAAGAACATAATTAAACTTTAAAAAGTCTGATTTCATGTTTGTTTCATCCTCTAAAAAGTTTTCTAATTCAGGTAGACCTTGACTTATGACCACAATTGAGTCTAGAAATTTTGTTGCTAACTGAAATATTTATTAAATTAATTTTGTCCCATTTTACAACCTTTTGTGCCACAGTTGTTAACGGAATCACAGTTAAGTTACTAACATAGTTGTTAAGTGACTCTGGCTTCCCCATTGACTTTACATATCAGAAGGTCACACAAAGTGATCACATGACTCTGAGACACTGCAACTGTTACAAATATCAAAGTCAGTTGCCAAGCATCTGAATTTTGATCACATGACTATGGGGATACTGCAACTGTCATAAGTGTGGAAAACAGTCATATGTCACCTTTTTCAGTGCTGTTGTAACTTTGAAAGGTCACTAAGTGAACTATTGTAAGTTAAGGACTACCTGCATTCTAAATCCGTTATTAGTTTACAATATTGATTCCATTTTGTTCACTATTAAGGAACTTTTCAATTATTTTCAATTCGTGGTTGCTTATTGCAAAGCTCTATATGGTGAACCAGAGGGAAAAACTTTCCCCTTATAATCTCTTTTCTCTTAAAAGAAAGAACACACTTGACAAACCAGCACAAAGGTCCTTCAATAAAAACTCACCTTCCCTCATAGCAACAAATTGTTGGCAATAAAATTTCCAAATAGCTACAGAGTAATTCTGGTCTTTAAGATAAGTAAAACTGTTTTGAATAATCTCTTTCCTCTCAAACATCCAGGTTTCTGCAGGCTGACAAAGGATGTCTTTGAGTCATACATGGAGAGGAGGGGAAATCCTTTGGCAGAAGACAACAGCTTGCAATCTTCCCTGCCATTTTCCCTACTGACTTTCTGGAGAAGCAAGCAGATTAGATAGCAAATGGCCACCACATGATCACGGAGTGCTGGGTACCAGTCGTAAGTGCAACCCGATTACCAAGTGATCAGATCACTACCATGTGACTGGGGATGGGCAGCACATGATAGTTTATGATGTCCGAAAAAGCTTTGCGGACCATAAAGCACCCTTTCTGAGCATCTGAACTTCAAATGGTCATTAATCAATTGGTTGTAAGTCAAGGGCTACCTGTATCACAGTAGCATCAGCTTCCCCTCACTTCCACTTTTGCATAGAAAAAGAAGTGAAACAATGGGACATACAATCATTCTAACTACAGGGTCTCTTTTGCTCCCCCAAAGGAATGTGAGTGTCTCATTCTTTCCCATTTTATCTGTCATGATCCTGAGGTTCTTCAGACCATCAGGTGTTTTGAAAATGTTTCATATTTGTAAAGCTAAAAAAAAAAACACTCACACAAAATGAACCATCATGAATATTAGCAAGGTATTACAAAGTTTATTCCAATGCAAGCCAAAGTTGTGGATTACCAACCTTTTGCTGATTGTAGTTTGCCACATGGTTAGCATCAGATTAAGCCTAACACAATATATAAGGTTGCTCTTAACTTTCAAGTACCTGGTGTAAGGAGACAATTCACCTTTGAAAATATCTCTTTGAGGGAAGCCATGCTTCGACTCCGCTGCCGATTTGCCTGAAAATAGACAAAACTCAAGTTAGTAAAAACAAACTCGAGATCTATAAATATTATAGTTAGCATAAGTCAATACAGCTAAATGCTTACAATCTAAATATTACAGTCACTACCAAAACAAATAGTAAAATTACTGGCTGACTATTTTTATAATGCTTAGTGGAAATTCCATAGACATATAAAAGACATAACAATATTTATTAAATGAAACAACTGATTGGTCACAAAGGAGGAAACTATGCATGGCCAGTTTAGCTATCAGAATACACTGAAATATAAACAGTTTCTAAAAAATTATGTCAGAAAGCTATGAGCATATTTGGGCATGCAACACAAGAAAGTATTAGTTTTAAAACCTAATATCAAGAGTGGGAGAGGGAGAAGAAAGATTTAATTTGAATGAGCAGCAGAAGTCTTTTTCCATTTCTGAGCTGAACAAGCTATATTGGTCAAATTATGGTAGTAAACTCCATAAATTTAAGTTTGATTCTAATTTGCTTCTACAAACTGGCATTTAAACTATCCTTCTCCAAGTAGTGTTCTCCAGATGTGTTGAATATAACTCCAAGCCAGTCCAAAATTACTGAACTTTATTAAGCTAACTATAACAATGCTATAACAAGAAATGTAAGGGGTTTAAATTGAAATCAGATACTTCCAATCTTTTCTTCTTGCTTTGTCAGAGGAAAAGTAAAACAGAGGAAATACATGGAAACATTACACTCCCATTAGTCCATTAAATTATCTCTCAGATTAATTGTGAATATTACAGAGGTCTCTAATCAAGGGAAGGTGGCTGGAACTGCTGTAAAATTAAAATATAATGCCTAGTTTGTTTTCTATTAGCAAAGATGTTGAAATCAAGATAGAAATAACAACATACATTTGTCTCATCTGTCTAGCCTTTAAATAAAAGATATGACTGAAAAAGATTGGGTTAATAAAATCCAATCATATTAAATGCTCATTTCAAAAGTTATTTTAGTAGTATGCCAAATGATTTAACTGCTTTTTTGAAGGGACTATAATTTAGTCAACATTTTACTATTCTTTCTACTTTTTTCCTCTTGTGTACAAGGAGAATATTACTGACCAACAATGGCTTTTTACCCCAGCTCTCCTATTCCTGCAGTTTATTTTTCACCTTAATATAGTCCAGGGCTGTAATTTGAGAAGCAATTGCAAGGTTCAAACAAGTCTCCAAATTCTGAAAAACGAAGACATTACAGTAAGTATTCCATATAGAATGAAAACCAAAAGTGAAGTAGAACTATAGACAAGGAAAGCTGTAAAGCAATGTAGTGAACAATTTTAAAAATGCACTCATATTTAGGCAAATATCAGAGAAAAATTATTTTTCAGAAAATATTTTCCAAAAATGCATGTTATTTTAAACAGTTCTCTGATAGTTTTTAGACATTTATTTATTAAATTTCTATGCCACCCATTTTGCTGAAATTACACTTGAACTTCAGTATAAATCATTAAAACAATAAACATCATAAATTTAAAATTCAGTTAAAATCCAGTTGACCAAGATGGAGAGGAAGGGAGCAAAATGTGCATGGGGAAACGGTGGGCTCTATTAGGCAGGATTTAAGGTAGGGAAATAAGAGCAAGATTAAAAGAGGAATGCACATTTATTTATATAATTTTTCTTCTGCTTCGGTAGAGAAATCTTAAGAAATATTTTCTAAGAAACTGATACTTATTTCTATTTAAATTTATTTCTTTCAAATATTTCTATTTTTGACTTTCTCTTCTACTTACACTGATCACTTAGGAAGCCCCAAGAACAAGCAAGTGAAGAGCAAGCATCCCACTTTTTTCTAGAACAAAAGTCCTTGCTGATGCTTCAAATCAATCAGTCTCACACATAATAAAGGAAGGCAACAGATTAGTGAGGTCTAGTGGGTCTGGAGCCTTTATATAGAGGGAGGTCCAAGACTCTGACATTATACTGTGGATTCCAAGAATTATATATTCCATGAATAAAATCATCCTGAGATCAAAGAGAACTTCATGCATAAGATTTGGAAGTTTCCCAATTTCCCCATCACATTGCTAACTACATCTTAAAATCAATCTGAATAGCAATTGGAATGATATCTAACGTGAAGTAAAAGGTAAAGGTTTCCTTTCAGTCATGTCCGATGGTGTTCATCTTTCTTGGCCGAGGGAGCTAGTATTGTCCAAAGACCATTTCTGTAGTCATGTGCCCAGCATGGCTATATGCCAGAAACGCATGGAACGCTGTTATCTTCCCACTGAAGTGATACCTATTTATCTGCTCACATTTGCATGGTTTAGAACTGCAACCCTATTGCATGAAGCTCGGGTCTCAAACTCAGGCTGCCAGCTCTCCAGCTGACAAGTTCACTGGTCTTTAACCACTGAGCCATTGTGCTCCAAGCTAGTATCAGGATACATTGCAATACTGATGTAGGCATTTCTTATACAGACAAGAATCAGCAACCCAATCAGATTCTTGTGAATACAAAGGGCAGAAAATGCAGACCCTTGACATGATTTGTTAAAAATACCAATTGATATAGTGACCCCAACCACCATTTACCATTTGTTCAAACTGATTGTTGAAGTCAGACTGCAGGAAATCTCTCATTTCACTGAGAATGCAGATTACATGAGCCACACGAGCCTCTTCTATCTCTGGCAAAGATACTTCAACTACTGAGGCTCCTAAGTCCACTAGGAACTCCACTGCTGAACATTCAGAGATAGCAGAAAGAAGAAGAAAAATAAACTTCACTTTTAGATAAATATTGAGATGCCAAGAGTTTAAATTCACATTTAAAAACAATCTTTGTGCTACAATCTAATCCAGATCCACTTTTATGGTGCCATTAAATTGTACTTTGATATCAACAATGATGCAAAAATGTAAAAAATAATATAGAAAATTCCATTCAACTCCTCTTTGACCATCTTCAACTCCTTTTTGACTATCCTCTTTGACCAAACAGAACACATCCAAGCAAAATGCACAACTGAAAAATCATGCTCTGGTTCCTTTTATCCATCCTTAATTAGCTTTCTTCCATGAATATAAAATATATACATGATACCCTACTGAATGGTGCTAGCAATTCATGGCATCAGTTAAGATATGCTCAAATGAATTGTTTGCTAGGAAGAGGTCTGTTTGTTGCAGTTCATGGATGACTGGTACATGGTGCTGGCAAGAAGTAAACTTATTAATTAGAAGTTTCCAATCTTTTCCCATAAATATGGAAAATCCATGACCATCACCCCCTTGCACTCTTTAAACAATGGCATCAAAAGGAAAAAATGCTTATTCATTCCTTCACATATTTGTTTAAAGTAAATTACTTCCAAATCAATTGCTTTTGCTTTACAAGGAAAAGTTTCCAAATTCAAATTTGATCTGAAGGATCAAAAATTACACTGAGAAGAGGTTTATTAGCATACCAAACATAGCTGTCCTACCTGAATTTCACTTCAAAAAATAATTGGGAATTCCAATCACCTCACCTTTGATACAGCATGTATTTTCTTCCTGCAATCTAAACTCACTGGGCTTTCAGTGTGCTATCATCCCAGCCTCCTTCACTCACTGTATTCATGATCTTTTTTATCATGATAAATAATTAATAGCATAGGATCAATATATGCACCTACTTCTCCTTACATTAGATTTTCTCAGGAACATAGTACAGCTTCTGAAACACTTTCACTCCTCAAACACTCATGTAGTGAGTGTAGCAAGACACTTTTGATTTTCAAGATGTATAAGCAAGAGATACTCAGCAGGCCAGGATACAACACTGATCAGCAAAAATTAAGGATCATTTGCATATTACCTTTTTGGCAGACAGCTAAGATTTCAGAATCACATGCCTAGCAGATAAGACAAAACACAATGTATTTAGTGTTTTTCCTCATTTTTCCAGAATCATTGCAAGACATTCAGTACCTCTCCATGTTTTTTACCATTTCATATAATCATGACACAAACTGCAAACATGTCTCAAAACTGATCTAAGGGCCAAAGCTTGCCCATAAAATATTATAATTGGTTGCCCAGGTATAAAATGTTAATACAGAAGAATAGAAAGAAATACCTTAAAGAAACTCCAATCAATTTCCAATTTTAAACCATTCAGATTAGTGTTAACGTTTTCTGAGAAGGATGGTTCAGGTTGGTGCAATCCTGTAATGGATTTAAAGAAGTAAGAACAGACACAGACATTTCATACAATTTTTAAAAACCTTTCTTCCTTGTGTTTCAAGTGAGTAAGTAGCAATACGTACCACATGGATACTGTAAATCTGACCCGCCAAGGTAGCATAAGCAATAGCAGCATCTGTAACTGAAGTGCAGAGAGGGCCTGGCACAAATTAAAAAAAAACAGTTATTCACTTTTCTAATGGTCCTATACTTTCCAATTATTTCTGAATTTAAGAGAACTTTATAGCCCCTTAAACTTGTGGGAGAAAGCAGAAAAGTGTTAAAACATTGTTGCCTATTTTGAAAAGTGAAATAAATTTTCAGGCAATTTACTGTGGAGGATATTTCTGATGTGGTACAATGGCAGCATCCAAGAATAACTCTTCCTTTTTCTCAAGAACAGTAAGCTTCAGAAAGCTTCAGCACAAGAGAGGAATACAAGTTAGAGAATACCTTTTTCAAGAAACAAGTAATACTCCTCTCAGTGAACACACCTTGATTATCTTCCTCATTCCACTGAGCAATTGCCTGGAGGTTAACCTGCTTTCCCATCTTCTTTCAGAGCAGCAATAATGTTCTTAGCAACTTGTTGGGGTGTTATCTCTCCAGATCTAGTGAACAGTCAAAATGGAAATTGTTACATTTCTACTCTATTGTCAGATTCATGCTGAACCTCAGGTCACTGGTAGTCCTGAACAGTAAGATTTCAAATGCACAATCCCAAGTTCTTTAAAGGGAATGCTTAGTGAATCAAGGCTTTCTGAGCCCTATACTACTACCGTATATACTCGCATATAAGCCGACTTTAGAACGCTTTTTTTTTTTTCAAAATTTGGGGGTCGGCTTATACGCGCATAAATCTGATTTATCGGTGGCCGTGCCTCGATTTGCGCCGGAGCAGCGACTTAGCGTGGCGGCTTCCCGCGATGAGTCTTGGCTCTCGCACTCCCTGTCAGCTAGCCCTTAGCAGCCCTCGCGTCAAGTAAAACGCGCGCGAAGTCGGGCAGCGACTTAGCGTGGCGGCTTCCCGCGATGAGAGTCTTGGCTCTCGCACTCCCTGTCAACTGGCCCTTACAGCCCTCGCGTCAAGTAAAACGCGCGCTAAAATCGGCCATTTTTCTCCCTGGATGGACAATGAGCCACAACTTTTGCGCCGCCGCCTTTTCCCTCTGGGCTTCACTTCTGCTGTTCAGGGAAGTCACGCCCAAAGCCCTGTCCTCCCAGAATCTTTCTGACGGTGAGCCTTGACGGTGAGATCAGGGGTTGAACACCATGGTATTTGGGGGTCGGCTTATATACGAGTTTTTGCAAAATTCCTCATTTTGGGGCAGTTTTTTAAGGGTCGGCTTATATGCGAGATCGGCTTATATGCGAGTATATATGGTATATCATTTGTGCTGTGATGAACCAGATTACTCCATGTGATCATTCAAACAAAACAAAACAGCTATCTTTTCATTCATGCAATATGCTAAGTAAAGCCAAACAATTCACATTATGGCCCAGGTATTCTGGCCGCAAACCACTGTTTACTTATGATTCTTAAAATGAGTGAACTATGTGGTTAGCTGCTCAGTTATTTGGGAATTGAGTGGCTGAGAAATGTGACAATTAAATTAAATTTGATCAGATGTATGTTCTTGAATCAGACTGAGAAAAAACATGATCTTCTAGTTCCATCTGACGTGATTATGCATTATAATAATTGGTCCTTGTATGAATCATGAAGCCATTCCTCACCCCGGAATGGTACTCCAAAGTAAATTTAAAATCAAGAACCATAGTTTGCCTGAAACATATGAAGCATGGAGAAACTGGGAATGATTATTCAATCATTTCAAGCAAGAAAAACAGAGTTAATTCCACAACAGAAACTAACGCCTACTCATGCTAAAGATATCTTTATGGAAAATACAAACAATGCTTGTATTTCTCCATTTGTTCTGGAATGGAGTGAAAAATAAGAACAAAGTTGGCCCTTAAACTACTGTTTTGTCAATCAAGAGAACTAAAAAAAGCCCCAAGACCAAACATACTCTTTTTTAAAAAAAAATGCTGAATTCCTTACCTATAGCATTTCAAGTAATCCTGAATCCTTTTAAATCTGAAAGTAGAACTTGCAGAACATGAACTGTGACATAAAAAGGAACAATAATGATTCATGGATAATCTGAAAAGAGAAAAATGTTAACTGAAAAGCATAGAGGCCCTCTTCTAATCTTTTTAGTAGAAACTGTCTGAAATTGTGATCTTTCATTATTACTCATCCAATTTGACTAGATATGACTCCATTTCTTTCTTTCTCAACTACCACATCCTACTGGTGAGAACTGCTGTGAAAGGAGGCAGTAGCCCATACTGCTCAAATTCATTTTTCCCAACCAAAAAAAAAAATGAAAATCACTAGGAAGAACAATGGAAAAATGTTGTCACTTCCAATTCTGAATTCAAAATATATGATTTGTTCAACATTAAGACTCCAAACAGGAATTCCAGAGTTTCATTTAATTTTAAAACAATAACACAACAGAAACAGAAAACTATGTATCTCCCTTTATGAATGCTCATACTTGCGATAATTTGTGGGTACATTGCATTCTTACAACGAAAGTTTACAGAGCTATTACTTTCAAGTATTTGCAACTACATATTTCCTACCCCTTAAATTACACACATGCCTTGATTCCATCAAACTCTGGAAAATTGCTGAGACATTTTTTGATTCTGACTTGTGCTCTTTTTTTTCTGAAACAACCAATGGCAAAAAAGTAGGATCTTTAGGAATATCAAGGTAGCGTAGAGCAGTAAAATTGTTCATCCTACAAAAAGTGCATTAATATTATATTAATTTGAGAAAGTTTTTTTAATTCAGTCAACCACGAATTTAAAATTGTTTACAAATGATAACTTATATTATTTTTTTATTTTTGACTTTTCTGTACTATTTCTCTCAGTTTTCCATTAATGACATTATTCTAAATGCATCCTAAATGTTGTCAAAAAAAGTTGCATTATTGGAACTGATCAGATATGCACACCATAGTCTACATTTCCAAATATTGTGCTAGCAACTGTGGTCTCAGAAGAAAGTAGTCTGCTATCCAGACAAAAGGCAACTGTACAGTACACTCAGGGAGCCCACATTGAATCTGAAGGAGCCAGCCAGAGTTGCCAGTAAAGGCCGGTCCCACTGGCTGACGGACGCAAAACGTATGCATAAAGGACACAGCAGACGAGCAAAATTTTGGGGGTGGCTCCAATCCGTTTGTCATCCGCTCCGAGAAAAGTGGTGAAAATTTGCATAAACAGACTGGAAACAGAACAAAATGTAAGCAGACTGTGTAGTATGTTGCGGGTATAGTTAAACGATGTGGTTCATAGGAGGTCTAAGCGGATGCGCAAAGCGGATGAACCGAGGCGTTCGAAGGAGGTTCTGGGGGAGAATTTCGAAGCAGATGACATCAGCGGAAGGGGCGGGGATAGCATAGCAGATAAAGTGGATGCAATAATGGATTCGCCTATAGGAAAGCAAAGGGGATGATTCGGCAGGATGTATAATCGGGATGCCGAAAGCCAATTCACGTGCGCCATGCCGGGGGACTATGAATTGGTCCAGCTCCGCAGTATGAAAAGAGGATCTGCAGCAGCCCAGCCGCAGTCCAGCATATGACGTGGAAGACGTGCTGCCACATACACTACTAGGACACCTACGGACACCCATGGTGTTCGTCAGTCAGCAGATCAAGAACAGGAAGCCGTGCTTCTCGTTCAAAGCCTGGCAGCGAAGGCCAAGAATCAGAATCCCACCGCCCTGAGCCTGACTCTGAAGCTGCTTGCTGCTGGGCTGTGGTGGAACCAGCCCCAAGGCCCTCAGCCCTCAAAGCTGCTTCTGAAGGCCGCAATGCGTGCTGTCAATGCCCCTGAAGGCGCTGCTGAAGCCCCTGCCGAGGGAGGAAGAGGCAGGGGAAGGGAAGGGAGAGAGGAAACAACACCTTTTCCGAGGAGCATGAGGATGAGGTGCTGGAATGGCTAGAGGGCGAACGAGGTCCTATGTGAAAAAAGGGCCACAGACTCTATCACGACACCAAGAAGAAGCAGGCAGCTTGGAAAGGACAAGGCAGAGGAGCCTGGGCTCAATCATTCAGAACGTACCTTTTTCTCTGGGGAATGGTGAAAAGCACATGCACACCTGTAATGGAGCAAAAGCTACATCTCAAGAAATCCGGGGCAGGCCGCTGCCAAGCTCACTGACCGGTGATGTCACCGTCACTGGACAGTACAGTTTCCCGGCGGGTGGAGATCCACACCAGGGCGATGCAACCCCTCTTCTGACAGCCCCTTTCCCTCAGAAGCGCCTCAGCACGCCACTCTTTCAGCCGCGGAGCCAGCTACCTGTAAGGCGGGTGTTCTTCGAGAACCCCAATGGAAGAGACCCCGAAGCTTGCGACTGCCCGATGCCGGCAGACTTGGAGGGATCCGCGTGGAGGATGGAACCATGATGCTGTCATCAATGGTTTAGGATAGAAGCAGAGCAGCCCCCAGAGGCCAACCCCCCCACCCCAGGCTCAGAGTATGCAGGCAGAAGAGAAGCAGACTAGAGAGCCGGGAGCGCACAGTGTGGCTGTTGGAGATCAGGGGACAGAGAAATGAGACCACAACAACAGAAGTTCTCTAATCAGCTGGTCAGCAGCGACATACCAGATCCTGGCACCGGAAGCCCTTCATCACTACGTGAGCAGACGCTGCGGGACTTGCCCGAGACGCAGTACCGCAGGTGATGGAGCAGAGAAAGATAAGCATTTACTGCACAACCAAGGCCCGATGAAGCTGCTCTTACCAGTAGGTCTGCTCACTGTACACAGGTGATGTCACTAGCTTCACGTTTTCAAAGCCCTCACGCATACAAGGCTTAAACGAGTACGCAGGACTTCCCAAGCAGAAAGAACTTTCCCAGTCAAGGCCAGGTTCATCGGCATGCATAGACGCCAACTCTACCAGTGCAGACCAGACGCCCATATACTCCTTCCTTCTCAGCCCACAGCAAAGCCCGTCAACGGACAATCGTAATGCAGTATTGGCTGACATCTTCAAGTCTTGATGAAGGGCCTTCAATTGCTCACGGGACTGAGTCAGCTCTCGGAAGCTTCTGAAGCAACCATCCTGTTCTACCTCAGGGCAAGCCTCCAATGGTGACTCGCAAGCACTCATAGCACAGCCACTCCACAGTTCCTCGCGCTTTAACAAATTGACACCACATGGGACTCAGAGTTGACTGTCAGCTTGCAAGATTTCTCTTACTATTGCTTTCATCTTTTGGCTCTCATAAGAAATGGGGGAGGGGAGAGAAGGGATAAGTGTGGGAAGTGAGGCTGGAGGTGTTACATTTTTATGTTGTGTAAATAAGGTGGGGGCATACAATAGAGTTAGGATTTCTAGTTTTCTCCCTTAGGCTTTCTTTTCTCTGTGCAACCTGCAACCATTATCAAAGTATGACAAGGTCAAACGGACAGGCACTCATCATCTACCTGATAGTGCCCACAAACATATTCACAATTTCTAATTGGAAGTTTCATCTGAATATTGGGTGTAGGCGAACATTGCCATGCACTTTTGTATATGTTGACATTGCGTGCCTATTTCTCAGATTCAGAAATTCCTGGTCTAGCCATTTCATGTCTAGTGAAAATTATGACTTTTCTTAGAACCGAATATAAGTAGATGTGCGTTTATAAGTATTTCTTTTCTTGGATTTTGAATGGATGCACCACCCCTGACATGATTCTGGAATCTCCACTCTCCAGCCACCTGGAGAAAACACTCCATTTTCTTCTGAGGGGGTCGTGAATATCACTGTCATCTTCAACCATAGTCATCAGGAAGATTGGTGAGGCCATTGGAGGGCAAGATTCTTTTGTGGTACAGGACCCAATGTTAGCAGAGCTCAATATGGAAAGAGGATCAGCTGTGAAGCCAGATGGTCAGTGGGGGTTGCTGGAAAGATCCGGAGAAGGACACCCCCCGGCTAAATAGCCGCGGCGTGGAAAAGAGGAGCATGGCAAAGAGAGGTAAAAGAGAGAACTCTACTGGATCAAGCCAGGAGATTCTGAATGAAGCCTTTGAACAACTCCAAGCTGCCACAAAGGTATGAAGGGGAAGGGGGAGTAAACCCCAGCTAGAAGAGCAGCACAGCCTTCTCCACATAGACAATAAACCTGAGCAGAACGCCAGCCCAGGGCCTCAGGCGGGGGTGTAATTCTCTAGAAGGCGTAGAGCTCTAGGCTGCCTCCGTAGAAGTACAAATACACAGGAAATCCAAAACCTTGGGATTTTTCCTAGCCAAGTTTGGGCTATATGAAGAATCGGGGAGGATTTTCCTCAGAAGCAGCCAAAGTGAGATGTGTTACCAGGGCTTTGAGGGAAAAGCTGCAGAGTGGATGGTGACTCTGCATAATGATAATGCTCCCTCGTTCTTCATGAATACGAGTTTGATTGAGATTATAAGCCTGCGAGACTAGCAGCGCGGGCTAGTTTGAGGACCACTGCAGATGCGCAAGCGCCGGTTGAGATGAAGACATAAATCAGGGACGAGAGGTCAGTGGCTGACTAACACGAATTTAGAAACACAGTTAACCGGATGTCATCGGAGGCTGGTCCCAGGAGCCTGATAGAAGTGTTTAAAGATGGTTTAAACGACATATGTGTACCAGAGATAGCATTGCTAGAAGAGGACCAAATGACTTGCAGATGTGGTACTTGTGGCAGAAGAACTGGAAAATTGGCAGACAGCGGGAGGTTCTGGGTGGGCAAGCTTCCCCCCCCCACGTCTCTCAAGAGGTCCCCAACCTCAGAGGGAGGAACTGGCGGAGAGACCCAACCCCTCGGCTGCTATTCGATGCGGGAAGGAAGGTACCGAGCTGTGAACATGCATAGATGGAACAAAGGGGCCGGCGCAAAAGAAGGGAAACTGAAAAATCCCCAGCAAAGCCTCGCGAAAAGCAGCACTAAAGTTCGAAAGAGAGACAGAGCTCACCCCTCCCCAGAGAGAAGGAATAAACACCACAACCAGTTACCCACGCCTGAGGAGCGATTATCGACATCGGAAGACGACTTCCTGTGTGGATAGAGGTACATCATCGCGATCCATTCGGTGACGATATGAGAGGATACCAATTCAGGGAGATAGAAACAGGGAAATGCTAGCCTGTGAGATTCTGGCGTGCACAAGGTGTATATAATAAACGGAGTGATGAGAAATGGGCTCTAAAAACTAAAACCTTTGAAGATAGGATGTATATTTTTAGACATATAGATAAGATAGTGAGATGAGAGGATTGCCCTGCGATGTTTTATCAAGGAACCTATACAAATGATCATAGAGAGAGCATGATGAAACTCTGCGCTTTATATTGGTGGGATGGAGCAACCATTAATACTGGATTACCCCTGGCTCTGGAAATGGAGAACCAGGTTTACTGAGAAGAAAGGGGTTGTTGTGAATATGCACCAAGCAGCGACACAGAGAGAGGAGAGATTAGCCGAGACTCCAGATTGACTAGATAAGCTTCCCAGGTACTGAACTGTGAGAAGGAGAGAATATACCCAAGATGTTGGATTTAAAGAAAGTGTATAGAGAAAGTGGATAGATTGCCTAAAAGGTGCAGACTGTGCTATTGAAAATTTTGCTGGGTGAAGCTACGAAACCGAAGTTGTACTAAATGACACCAGAGGTATAGAGGAGAGATAAGATTGTTATAGTAAAGATGGAATATATATATAATGTCAGATGAGATAGAGGCCCAGTGTTTGATTAGCTGACAAGACTGCGTTCACAACAGTTTCGCGTGAGTGGATATAACGATTGTGGAACACACATTTCTGTGGAAAAACGTGTACCCCCTTCCTTTGATGAAGGACATGTTGGCCCACCTAGCCAAGGGGAAGATTTTCACGAAGTTGGATTTGAGAGAACAAAGCATAGTAATAGATGAATAGGAGAGGGATGAAGTCGGAAGACTGCTTTTAACTGCCCGATTGGGATTGCTTCCAATTCAACGTTTCTTAGTCATTTTGTATATAGAGGGAGCATGTATTCATAGAGGATGATGTCAAGTTACATGCATTTATACAGGGAGGATTCTGGTTTATTTGATAGATTTATTTACATGAGATAGATGATAAGATGTGAAACTGGTGCGTCGGTTTCTAAGAAATGTGTGCCGCTAAATTGTATGCTAAGACTGTCCAAGTGTGAATTCCATCAAGAGAAAATTACTATTTTGGGATATCGCATTTCATCTGAGGGCATAGAAATGGATCCAGAGAAAGTGGTGCTATATTGGAAGGGGTCTCCACCCAGTACCATTTTGAGGTATGGACTGGTCATAAAAATTTGGAGCCTTAAAACGCTTGGAAGCTGTCCACTAACAATTTCGCTGGGCCCAGTATTTCATAACGTTTCAATTTCTCACTGAATACATTCCAGGGGGAAGAATTCATGGCGGATGCTCTCTCTAGACTACCCAATATAATAGTATGTGCCAGGAGATGATAAGTCCAATTGTTTCACCAAGAACATTAGCCCGCCCAGTGATCACCAGAGCAGAAGAAGAAACCAAGAAGTGGATTTTATCGCATGACGGTGACCGAAAACTAAAAGAAGCTTTAAAAATGGATGATTGGTTTCTGGCTCATTCAAATGACTATCCAGTTAGAGATGGTTGGTTTGGGTGGGCCAGTTGTATGTGTCACAGGTGCTGAGGGGCCAATAGTACAACAAGCTCATGATTCTAAAGCAGCTGGTCACTTTGGATTATAGTAGAAACTTACACCTGGTTAAGGCGCAATTCTTGGTGGCACTACTTTAAAGAAGGACATTGAAGCTTATGCAGCTACTGTCCATTTGTGGCTTCGGCAAAGAACCTCCTGGTAAGCCAGTAGGATTGTTACAAAATGTAGCTAGACCAACAGCCCCTGGAAGGAAATTCATATGGACTTTATAGTAGAATTACCGAAAGCAGTGGAACACGGTTATCTGGGTAGTAACCGATTTGTTTTCAAATCAGTACATTGCATACTTGTTCAAGATTCATCTGCTAAGATGGCTGGCTACTGTTTATTTCACATATCTATAGGTTACTGGAATTCCGAACGCATATCTTGACAGAGGGTCCAATTTCATCAATTTTTGGAAGTGTTCTGAAGTTGACAGGCTGTCGCCACGGGCTTAAGCTCGCCCACCACCCTCAACCAACGGGGCCTGTGAGAGGATAATGCAGTGTTAGAAGCAGTATCTTAGATGTTACATAAGTATCAACAAGATAACTGGTCTGACTTACTACATTTGCCGAAGTGGCATATAACAACTCGGTACATAGTAGTACTGGATTTACTCCATTTAAAGTGCTCGGGACACAGATTTTGTTTACCCATACCTGAACTTCTCGTGAAAGGCCTAACATCATATTCGTTAGATGAATGGATAACTCAACTCCAACTTAACTGCCAAAACACATCAAAGCATTAGATGAGGCCCATCAAGCTCATAAAAGTTTGCAGACAAGAAGATCTCCACAGAAATTATTAAAGTGGCGACAAAGTTTTCCTGTCCACCGAGACACTGCAAACCATTCAAAAGTCGAAGAAGCTTGGTCCTAAATATGTTGGTCCTTTCACGATTGGACGAATTATAATCCTGTAACCGTCCCAGCTGAAGCTTACCGAAAACTCTTCAGACGAATATCATCTTGGTTTTCCATGTCAGTTTGTTTTAAAAACCTGACATACTTCTGCTGATTTAAGACCCATCCAGGCTGACCTTCCATATAATACTTGATTGAGGTGAATCACAATTTGAAGTAAAAGAAATTCTGGACTCTCGCAAATGGGAGGGGTCCGGCTCAGTATTCGTTAGCCTGGAAACATTTTCCTTCTTCACAAGCCGAGTGGGTTAACGAACCGATGTTAAAGCCTAAGTTGATCAAAGCATTTCATTCAAGTATCCTGATAAGCCCTAGGAGTGTATTCTTTTGAATTGTTTATGATGTAAATAATTGTCTTCATATTTTTCCTCTCTCTCTTCTAGATCTTTTTCTAGAGGGCGGAATGTCAGCTTCAAGATCTTTTACTTTGCTTTGCACTTTTTCGGCTGTCATAAAGAAATCTGGGGGCGTAGGGGAAGGAGGGATAGAGTCTGGGAAGTGAGCTGGAGGTGTTACATTTTTCTGTTGTGTAAACTAGGGGGGAGCATACAATAGAGTAGGTTTCTATTTTCGCTGTTAGCTTTCTTTTCTCTGGCCAACTGCAACCCGTTATCAAAGTAGCAAGGTCAATGGACAGAGCTCATCATCATGAAGATGCCATCATGATCATATTCACAATTTCTAATTGGAAGTTTCATCTGACTATTGGGGGGTGGGAACAATTCCATCACTTTGTATGTTGAATTGCGCGTAGATTTCTCAATTCAGGGAATTATCTGGTTTGCTACACTTCACTTTCAGTAGAAAAGTAATTTTCTAACTTTGAAAGAATCTAAGTATTTCTTTGCTGGAATTTTGAGTGGTGCAACGCCTGATCAGGAGATGACTGAGAATGTGTTCATAGATGAGTTGTTTACTTGTTAAGGTTTATCTTTTGTTTAAGATGCTTTACTTGAGTTCATTTTGCGTTATTTAATAAAGTCACAAGTTTACTAAGAAAGCTTTATGAAGCGCTATCTTTGCCTTAAGAACTTGGTTCATTTTTTGTTTACTTAATAAAGTGTTCGGTGAAAACTTTGAAAAAATGGTTAGCCTTTGCATGCTTGTGGATGAATAAGGATAGTTTGGTGGTTAGATAACCTCCAGTGCAAGCATAGTGGGATTGTATGGTCCACTCCACGATGCACAGTTGTATTTTCTCCCCCTTTATTATATAGGAATATCGGTTTGTCCGACAATGGGGCCTTCTACATACTCTAGACATAACTGCAGACATCCTAAATATACAAGATACAGTTCCAGATACAAACATTTTGCATTTTGAATACTTTATTACGAGATGCATAGCTTACACCCTATTTTCCATGCTACTAAGCGTTGTGTAGACGTTCCAATGTACCTTTTGTTTCCTCCTTCTTTCTGTTTTTCAGCTGCAGCGGATGTGAGTTGAGGGGATGGCCAGAGGATGCAGAGAGGATACAATGGACGTTTAACGGATATGAACGGACAAAGAACGTTTGTTGCCATAATATGTTGCGGATGTAATCGTACGCAGCGGAAAGTTCATTCCGTTCACAAAGTTTTGTGCAGCTCAAAACTTCTTGCACCGATGAAATCTCAGTGGACGGATTGCTCGACGGATAGAGCGTATGAAACACGTATGCAATGAGCTACACACGGGATGCATAACGTTTGTCCAACGGATGGCTAGCTTTTTTAAACATTTTACATCCTCTTTGCATCGTAAGTGGCAGTGGGGACAGAGGCCTTAAAATGTCAGGAAATCTGTTGTCTAGAGCAGATGGTTCTTAATCTTTTTGAAAGAATCGCCCCTTGAGTCATCGAGAAAGTTATCATCGCCCCCCCTCCAACAACTCTGCAACTCACAACACAGGGAAACTAATTCAATTTATGCAAACACGTTTTTGTATTTTTTAAAATTGTGATCAGGACATATTGATGCAAATATTTATTCAAGTCTTTTTCCCCATATCTCAACTGTGTGAAAAATTCTGCTGCCACCCATGCACTTTACTCCCAAACTTCGTGATACATGTATTTTATTATTATCTGAGTTATTCAAGACACTTAATGCAATGACCACTGAAACAAAATTCAATTGCAAGAAAATGAAATGCCCGAAAAAAACAGTAACATTTAATGATTTAATTACAAGTGAATCTTTAAGATGCAAAAGAAATAGTAAAGGGATCAAGGAACAATCGCACATGTCAGGAACTAAGATGTTCAGACGAAAACTCTGGAAAATTAAGATTCGAGGAAAATATATATTCATGCACACTGTAAAAAAGGTTAAAAAGACACAAAGAAAATGTTTACAGAAGGAAAGCAACAAAAATCAGAGCGAACAAATTTAATGGGTAGAGTGATAGAGGCTGCTGCGCAACATGCATGAAGATGAGCAATGCATATTCACATATGTACAGCATTCTGTACTGAAGCTAGCTGGAGGAACATTTGAAAACAAAGTTCAATCCACTAATAGCGAGCGAACTGATGTTTTTGTACGACAGATGTATCTGATGTTTTTGTACAGTGGTTCATTGTACAAAAAAAGTCTCAAAAGTGTTCCCAAAACTTCTCGTCCATCGCCCCCATATCGCCCCCCTTCCATTCCTTCACCCCAGGTTGCCCCTTTTCATTCCATCACCCTCCTGAAAAACGAAATCTCTCCCGGGGGAGATTTTGCCCTGGGGGGCAATATCGCCCAGGTTAAGAACAACTGGTCTAGAGCAGTCACTAAATTCTGAAACTCAAAACAGATACCAGCTGTGAAAGCCAGAAGATCAATTTACATATATAGCTTCTATGTTTTCCTCTGTCAAGAAGTGCAGGAAAAAAAGTCAGCCAGAACATATACAGGTAGTCCTTGAGCTTCATTGGCAATTGAGAATGGGATTGCCATTGCTAACAATGTGCTCATTAATTATTATTACAATTATTACATGACTACATTACTTAGTGATAATTCAGATGGTCCTGGTTGTCTTCACAACCCCAAGATATGTGAGTTATTAAGCAGGAAGCAGAGAGAGGGCCAGGTGAGGAGAGCAGGGGAGTGGCGTGGAAGGAGGGAGGCTCCTGGAGGCTCGGTGTAGGCCTCACGCATATTTGTGGTATAGGAACACAGCATAAACTTGGGGAGACCAGGAAAACAGGACATGGGGTTATTGGAAGTTACGATTCACCCCTCTCCTCGGAAAAGAAAATAAATTTTAAAACATTAGAAGGGGAAGGAAAATTCCCCTAAAAGAAAGGATAGGTGAAAACACAAGCAGGGTCAGCTCCATTAGCCCCCAACTTTGCATGGGACACACATTAGCTAAGATCCTTTCCCATAGAAATCAAATAGACGGCAAGCTATAAAAAAAACTTGTGAAAAGCAAATGGAATAACTGGAAACTCAGGATATTGCAACCAGGTGCAAACTGACAGCTACAAAGAATCAGGGAAAAACAGAGATTGGACTCTTACCAAGATCCCAGGAAGAAATCCCAATCTTGAGACAGGAACTCATCACACAAACACAAATCAAAGACTTCAAAGATTCACACTTACAAATCAAAGAACCTGAAGTGTATAAGAAAGGGGTTTTCCTACTCACTTGTTAAATTAATCTCAGGAACGCTGTAGAATTTATTCTTATTTGCCTTCCTATTAATAAACTGATTCTGGCTTCCAAAGCAGCTGACCAAATGATTTTGCAGTAAAATCTCCCAGCTGGGAAATTTGAATCCACAAAAGGAAAGAACTTTGCCTTTTTCCTTAAAGGGCAAGGCTTCCTTTTCCTTTCCTCAGGGTGTACAGTGTAGGGCGTGAACATGGAGAAAGAGGGCATTGCATGCATGTGAATGTGTAAGCATAGTGCGGAAGGAGGCTGAGGAAGGAGGGTGCCACTTGTCTGTGTGTGATTATAATGAGACTGGGGGAAAGGTGTTCTGGTGAGTTTAAGTGAACTAAGTGAGAATAAAATGTGGTGCATATGAATGAAGAAAGGTAGTGGTGAGATTTTCTTAAGTGACTTGCTTCCCTGTTGACTTTGTCTTTCAAGATGCCAACCTTCTCACCTTGTCTGATGGCAGAAGACACTAGTTTTAAGTCCCTTCATAGTGCCATTCACTGAATTAATGGTCGTAACTCTAGTATTGTTCTTGCATTATCTGTAATGCAAGTATTATAATTTAAGAGAGTCCTTTGATCAGGCAGACTGAAAGATCAAGCTGACCATTTGCCTTCAGCATCCATGCTACCTACAAATCAGTTTCAAAACTATGGATGAGTAATCAGTAATGAGAAGGAAGCAATTCTGGGGCTCTCTTTCTTCTTTTCTTCCTTTTCCCTTCATATGTAAAAGGTGAGAAGATTCTAATCATGGTTTGGTTTAAATAGCAGCCCCTGAGAAACATGTAACTGCAATAGGAAGCTTTCTATTTTTTCGACAGGAGAAAAGGGGACATAATAGCAGCATTAAATCTAGCTTTCATGTCCAAACCATATGCAAGCTTAAATACAGGTTATCCTTGACAAGTAGTCCCTTGCTGTCCTTTTAGTAGCAATTGGGACTGGAATTTATGTTGCTAAGCAATGGAGTTGTGCAACAGGCATGTCATAGGTCAGAAAGGTTGCAGTGAGCTGTGCAAGAGGTGCCACAAGAGTTGGCAGTGTGCTCAGAGGTGTAGCACAGATGGGGGAAGGTGAATGAGTGACTTGCATAAGTGCAGAGGGCTGCTGGAGGGTGAACGGATGGAGGAGATTTATCTCAGTGACTTGTGATCTTCCCTGGCAGCTTCCCCCAATGACTTTCTGAGCAAATAGTGATCATGTGATTACAGGATGCTTGGCAACCAATTGTAAGTGCAAACAGATTGTCAAACACTCAGACTGTGATCACTATGGAGACAGTGGAGCAGCCGGACTCCAAGATCCAGTGATAACCACCATTTATGCAACACCATTATAACTTCGAACAGTCATAGGTCAGACTATCTGCAGTATCTTAAGCATCTTCCATGTGTTCAGAAGTTTCAAATTAATGGAAAATTTCTAGTTATCAGTGAATGAACAGTATGTTCAAAGATTGAATGTTGTGCTAATTTTGAACTTTTTAATATTCAATCAAACTTTACACTCCAAACACAATACAGAACCAGATCAAGAAGCTATTGTAGAAACTGTAGTGCTTGGTATGTATGTAAAATAGAAATGTTCCCACATATATTATTTAAGAGTACAGATTGTTAGCCTAGAAAATCTAGTGCTACAGTGAAAAAGCTCTCTGTCTCCCATACAGTGCATGACTCATTCAATTTGAGTTTGATTTTCATGTTCTCCATTTTACTCTGCTTGCACTTTGTCTCTATTATGTAATTCAGTTAGTAAAATTGTACTTACTGCATTAAAAATGGCACTAAAAAAAGTTGTCCAAAAGCCTACAATGAAAAAAAACAAAACAGAATTTTTATTTCTTTGTTCTATATTGAGTTTTCTTTCACTGAATTACTGAATATAATTGGGCATAAAAAGAGCTAAATACAAAACACATACAGGTAGCATCTTTCTCTAGACTGAATTTAAGGGATACCCATTCTGCTCTCTCCAAAGCCAGACTATGCAATATTGATCTGGTATAGTGAATCAGTTATAGCAAAAATCATTTCCCTCATTCTCAAAAGAAAGTGGCTTCAAACTTTTTATACCACGCAGGAAACAGGTGCAGTAATTGCTGTATGCTGCCCAGAGACATTTTCCATGAGGCAGCCACATAAATTTGATTAATAAATAAAATAAACTTTTATTTTACTAAACTTTTATTTTACATCTCAGGGAATTCTTTCATAGACTTTAAATCATGCCTGTTTCTTCCTCAGCCAGTAGAAAGAAATCTGGCATTATATATTATTGGAGTCTAACGTGTTGAACAGAGGAAGTTACAAAAATGCATGGACTCCATTTGAACTCATAGTGTGACATAGAAGCAATAATCCATGCGAAATGAAGTGAATAAAACAACAAAAAGCATCCCAAAAATGCAGCTTTGGCTATAAAATCACAGATTCCAGAATAGGCAGGAAGTTGGCCAGTAACTGAACATCCCATCACATCCCATCAAACAGTATCTAGCCCAACAACTGTATGGTACAGTAGAGTACAGAGGTACTGTACAGTACAGTAGAAAGTACTGAAATGTTATAAAAAGAGAGGGCCAGACAAGGACTTGGTTGGAAGACATTCCATGTACCCATGGGTCACAATCCATCTTCTTCTCTCCCCTCATGTTTCTCAATTGAACTTGGTAAGTATTTGATTAAACAAAATGGATAACTAAAACTTCTTTGTTATATACCAAAGATCCCAAAAGAGTATGAGGGCAAAAATGAAACAGAAGCTTCCTTTTCTTTAAAACTCAGTTATAAATCTTGAAATGTTTAGATAAAAGTAAACTTATCAAGTAACCTTTTTGGTTAGAGAGACTGTTGTCATAACTCAACTTTTATGATCTAACAAATAACTTTTCAAAAGATAGCAATAGCAGTTAAGACTTATATACCGCTTTACAGCCCTCTCTAAGCAATTTACAGAGTCAGCCTATTGCCCCCAACAATCTGGGTCCTCTTTTTACCCACCTTGGAAGGATGGAAGGCTGACTCAACCTTGAGCCAGCGAGACCTGAACTGCCAAACTTCTGTCAGCAGAAGTAGCCTGCAGTACTGCACTCTAACAACTGTGCCACAGATGAAAGAAAATTGTTCACTAGTGGAATCTCTGCATAAATATCAACCGACATGATTTGACACAGTATCATTATTGTGCAATGACTTGGTTATAGACTCATCTAGGTTGCAAAGAGGGATGCAGCTAGAGGTAAAAGATGTTGGTTTGACAGACCTACATAATGTCATTATGATAAACATTAAATAATAGGGGGGTCAGGATACACAACTCGACTCTTCATTCTGCTAAACTCTTTTTGAGGTTGGAAAGTTGTCATCAATTATCTGCCATTTGTTCATCTAACCTGTGTTGCTGTATTCTCATGAAACATCATAATTAATCACAAAGAATGCCATAGCCTGTCACAGAGAATTGCTTCAAATAATGATTTCATTTTTAATGTTACTAATAGAGAGGGACAAGAGATTACCTGAGGTTATTTCGCAGAAACATTGATCCACTCTTGAAAAGTTTAGTCTAAAATCTGCTTATTCCGCAGCTATTTGTTTCTCTCAGCTCAACCAATCAGCAAGTTTTTGAAACAGATACTTTGCATATAATTTACTGATTATACACTACAATCTGATTGGAAAATAAGGTTAAGTTGTTCTTGCTGCCTTTTTGCTAACTGGTATTACTTTACTTTTTGGATCAAGTAGATAAATTGGAAATTTATGTCCAAACCACCTGGAAACTACCAAATGGCCCAGCCTTACTGTTGATAATCCTCACTGAAAATCAAGAAATATGCTATAGATATAGAATATATATAGATATAGTTTGAAGAGTACAACTTCAACCAGATTGGTCTTGGGATTCTATGCTATAAAAGACATATTCCGTACAAAAAGAGAAGGCCAAAGAACACAAGGAAAACCCAGAAAAAGATGGAGAGACATCAAAGACACACAACAACAGCATCAAGTAACAATGCTTGAGGCCACTAGAACTTGGTATCTCCACTGGCATCCAAAGTAGTAAAAGAAGAAATAAAGAAGAACAAGGAAGAAAGGCTGGATGCTTACTGTATTGGCCAAGTACATGCAGAGCTTTAGAGGAAAGCCAGATAGTCTGGGGGACCACGAGAAATAAAGAGAGAAACAGACACTGGTTTACAGAAGTATTGTCACCACAAATCCATTAGTTGTTTTTTAAAATCAAATAAACACTGCTGTCCTTCCAACATAATTACCACAGCATATGACTGTAATTTCAATTATATCTAAATCTAATTTAATTCAGAGTTAAAAATAATTTGGAATATTTTAGAAATTACATTTTTTCAGCTCTCTCTATATTTTTAAATAAATCCTTATATATTCATTTTTGTCAAATAAATTCCTAAGTATTTAATCTAATGTCTTATTCTACTGTGTTTCTCATATAATAAGGCCGGGTCTTTTTTTTTTTTTGAGCCCTGAAAAAATGGCTAGGCCNTGCAGGCAGCACCATATCCGGGTGTGCAACAAAAGTACTTCCTAACGGCAAGCCCCCCCACCATTCCCCCCATTTCGCATGTCTTAATATAGGCCTTAATTGGGGAGGAGGGGCTTAATTTCATTTCATGCCTATAAAACATGCTGGGACTTCCTCTTGGGGGAGGCTGTATTGTTGGAGAAACAGGGTATATAAAATAATGTATTCCCTCTCTGTTAAGACATGGTATCTCCATATATCCAAAAATGATGACAATGACATACAAGCTGAGAGGGAGTTTGGAGAGTAAAGGGGAATTTGCTGGAAATCCTTTTAAAAAAAATAATTATTGGTAGGCTGCTAGGGGCTCGGGCGATCCCCTAGCGAAGACTTTGTGGGGTTCGGTGAGCCCCCAAATCCCACTCCTGGCTGGCCACCCCCGCACCGCCCTGCACTGGTCACCATAGCCTTAGTGCAGGAGTGGCCCTCTACTTGCCTTCATGCCACATTTGCACTCAAGGCAGCCCTTACCTCCCACCACACAAGGGGGGAGGAGAGAAATTAGAGAGAGAAAAGGGAATTCTCCCCTTTTCTCTCTCTCATCTCTCTCTCTTTTGTGCGCGTGCACGCACACACACAAGCAGGATACCTCCTGGGCCGGAATCACGGCGGTGGCAATGGTGACTCCTCCCGATGCCGCCACTGCGGGCTCACATTAATAGTCAGCTGCGTTCTTCCCTCATTGTATTCAGTGGCAGCGGCAGCAGCAGCTGCTCCTCCTTCCTGAGCCGACACGAAGGGGACCGTGGTTGGCACTGAGCACGGAATCATAAAAAGCATCTGGTCACAAATCCACTACCCAGCCATGGTCCCCTTCATGTCAGCTCAGGTGAAAGAGACGAAAGAGAGAAACAAGTGAAAGAAAGAAAGAGAAGGGGGAGAGGGCAGGGGTGGGATTCTACTGGCTCAGACCAGTTCAGTAGAACCAGTTGTTACAATTCTTCGTAGTTCAGAGAACCAGTAAATCAGGCCTGTGGCTGGCCCTGCCCCTCTGTCCGCTTCTCTTCTCCCTGACCAGTCAGACCTTATCACGCATGCGTGACATCACACACATGTACAACATCACTGCCTGCAGCCTGCCCGCCCAGCAGCCCAGCCATTGCTACCTGCCTTCTGCTGCGGCGCTGCCTGATCTGATCACTCCAGGTGACTGAGGCTCTGCAAGCCCCAGTCGCCTATCTGCCACTGCTGGTCGCCTTTCCCTGCCCCCCCACCAGTTACCTTTTGCCCTTTCCCCACTTGCCTTTTGCCGCCACCGGTTGCCTCCCCCCCCCACTTGCCTTCCACCGGGGAACACATCAAGAGGCTCATGTCAGCTCTGGCCAGGTCAGTGGCTGTTTCTCTCCCATGCTGCTCTAGCTGGGCGAGCAAGAGTGTCTTTCCCAGCAGAGCAAAAGCTTGCAAGTCCCCCTCCCATTCAGAAACGGGCTCTGGCAGCATAGAGAAACAGGATTCAACCAGGCTGCTTCTCTGCCGCTGACCATAGCCCATTTACCAATGGGAGGGGGACTTGCAAGTTTTTCAAAATTGAGTTTAAGAGCACCCCATGGAAGAAGCTGAGAAGCCGAGAACAAAAGTAGCAGCTGCGGGGGCGACAGGGGCATGTGTGTCCATGGCCCCCTCCCAGGTGACAGAGAAGGCTTCACCTCCTCTTTTCCTCAGAGGCACGGTGTCTGCCCCCCTTCACACTCTGCCATCTCTTTCGGAGTCACCCTGCAGCCTAAAGATAGCCCTTAGATATCCTAAAATGGTTTAGGTAGTTTTTGTACTGTTAAAGCGGTGGCCTTCAAACTTGACAGCTTTAAGACTTATGGACTCAACTCCCAGAATTTCTCCTTCAGTCATGTTAGCTCAGAAATTCTGGGAGTTGAAGTCCACAAGTCTTAAACTTGCCAAATTTGAATATCCTTGTATTAAAAGCTCATCTGTATCTGAGTAGATGAAGTCACAAAGTATTTGAGGGTGAGATTCACAGGAGAATTTCTGAAAATTCACTTTGGAATCTAAAAATGAGGATGTGTCAGAAGACAGGTGGAATAAAAAAAAAGACCAAAAATTTATGTGTGGTGGTTATAAAGTAGTTCCATATTAATTCATTGCCTGTGAGATATAGAAAATTGCCGCTAACTTAATATAAGTGCTTTTCTTAAATCTACTTAAATAGAGAATTCCTAGTGCTTAAAAAAAATAGAGGGATGTAAATATGTTGACATATCACATATGTTAAGCAAAGAGACTCGAACCTGGGAAAGTGAAACTAAAATTGCTTTTTAATGTCTGTTAAATTAATTTTTTAAAAAGTATCAGTAAATAAGGTTTTGACTCCTTTGTTTTCTTAGGAGGGTACTCCCTTTTCAGAGCAGGGATACCTTTTCCTTCCTTGACCCCAACCTGGGATTTCTTTGGCACAACTTTATCTTTTCCCTCCTCTGGGCTTTTTAAAAAGCTAGCCTTCCTCCCCCCTCCCCCTCCTCTCTCTCTCTCTCACACACACACACATGCACAGAAGTTGGATCTTTCTTTCCTCCTGGCCCATGCAGACAACACCCACACAAATGAGTTAATTGGTCATGCCTACCCAGTCAAATGACAACCAAGCCACACCCAGCCAGCAAGCCACACCCACAGATTAAGCCACGTCTACAGAACCAGTTGTTACAAAATTTGAATCCCACCCCTGGGAGAGGGACACAGAAATGAGAGAGACCAGGAGGGAAAGAATGAGAGAGAGGGAAAAGAGAAGGGAAATAAAGAGAGAAGGAAGAGAAAGAAAGAAAAGAGAGAATGAGAGAGAGAAAAGGGGAGAAAAAGAAAGAGAAATGGGAAAATGATGGAGGGAGAGAATGAGAGAGAAGAAAAAGAGAAACAAATGAGAAAGAGAAGGGGGAGAGGGAGAGAAATGAGAGAGCTAGAGGGAGAGAATAAGAGAGGGAAATAAATGAGAGAGAAGGGGGAAAGAAAGGAAGAAAAAGAAAGAAGAGTGGGAGGGGGTGGAAAGAGAAAAAAAGAAATCAGAGGGAGGGGGAGAGAGAGAGAGAAAGAGACCCATTTCCCACAGAAAACACCAGGAGCAACAAAACTCTGGGTAGGTGTGGTTGGGGGGGGGGTCATGTGACTGGGTGGGAGTGGTGTTGAGTTGGCCACACCGAGCCAGCCAAGCCAACCCAGGCAGTCATTAGGGCAGAAAGCCCTTTGCTAAAAAATTGGAAGCCCATCCCTGATTGCATCAACATTTAGGGAAAAATCATTCATTTCTTCAGGGATAAAGAAATCTGATGATCTTAAGAAATAATTGAAAAAACTTTTATATAATTTTGTTAACACAAATTGAGATAATTGTTATTTTTTGACATTCAGTCTGAAAGCTTACTATGATGAATCTTCTTCCCATTTGATTCATTTTTTCTGGAGTCTATGGTAAACTTTCACATATATTCTTATTCCATACTCCCCTTCCCTTTTGTTAGAGGCCACAATTTCTTTTTACCAGAATCTTTATTTTCCAACAGATTTAGAATGTCATTTTAACGTGTGTGTTTTGAAGATATACATTATGTATTAAATATTAGCTGACAACAGTTTGATTTAAGACATTAAGTTAACTTATACAGGCTTACTAATTTTTTATCTACTTTTAAAAATCTTTGCCCTTTCTTCAGGGGTGGATCTCTAGCGGTTCTGTCCACCTCTGTAGAACCAGTTGCTCCGAAGAGCATCAGACATAGAACCGGTTCTATGTCTGCTGCTGTTGTGCCCCGCCCCTCCGCCCGGACTCTTACCTGACATTTATTTCCTGCTTTTTCAACTGCAGCTGCTTTGCACGACACAGCTGCAGTTGAAAAAGCAGGGAAAAAGGGCTTTTCAAACTGCTGCCTACTTGCACGCAGCACTGCTCAGCTGTCCAGGCAGCTCAGCAGGTTGTAAATTGCAAATGCGCAACGCTAATACACAGAACCGGTAGTCGGATTCCATCCCTGCCTTTCTTATAGAAAAGGACTCCAACACTCCATTATTATCCATGAAGTACACTACATGCTTTATTAAGGGCCTGTCACATTGGCCGACAGATGCAAAACGTTTGTAAAAAGGACACCGCGAACAAGAAAATGTTCCATCTGTTGTTATCCGCTCTCAAAATTGCCCCGAATTTGCATAAGCAGAGCAGACAACAACGGAAAGGAACGGACGGGGGGAAGGATGTAGAGGGGATGGAAAGCGGATGCTCCACAGAACCCTAGCAGATGGAAGCGGATGGGAGCGGATGGCACATCCGCAGGGCTTCCGGGGGAGCACAGCGAAGTGGACACGCAGC